>PVHT021183576.1:2113050-2123698 GCA_004024745.2 Catagonus wagneri
CTTTCTGTAGTAGGTATGTTCCTTTCAGAATTGCAGATGCCCTCTCCCTGCAGCTGCTTTTATCTGTGTTAAATGTACCCCTTTCCCTTAACTGTTGCTAACCTAACATGTGTTAGACAAGGAAGCAATTTACTATCGCTCTCATTTTTTGGAGTTTTTCTTTATCTTCAGATTCTCCCATGCACGTCACCTGCAGCCAGCGCAGTCAGATTTCGCCAGTCTTGAAGAAGCCCTCCTCTAGCATATTTCCTAAATGTCTTTTTTCTGGCAACATGCCCATCAACAGCAAGAAGCACACACAGCGAGATTACTACAGTACTCTTTTACAGACAGGTAGATTTACTAAATTTACATAGCTATTCCACTGCTTGGGTGAGTGTTTTCCTGAGCAGTAAGCTTAAACTCTGAAACTTAAGAGCACTTTGGGAACACTGAGACTGACTTCTCTCATTTATAATGATAGTCAGTTTGGTCTGTCTTCTTTCCCTGGACTGTGTATATACCTGTCTTTTCTTCATAACTGGTGAAGACGTCGCTTGAATTCTTCTTTTGCACCAGCTACTTGAGGACTTTCCAAACTGTATCAAAAAATGATAGTTCTGGAAGATGTTAATAGGTGTGTCATGAAAGAAGAGTTCTGTGGTAAAATAAATCTGGGGATTAGTAGAGTCAGACCACAGTGCACGAGACTTCAGTGATTTGATTAAACTTAAAATCTGCTTAAAATGAGGAGATGTTGGGTTAGGCAAACTTATTTGAGCACGTAACACTTTTTCAGAGTATACATAATTAACATCCTGAGGGTAACACTGCCTGGCTTAGAACATTTCTATATTTGTTCATAGACAATAATGCCAATAAATAGTATGTTTGAATGTTTAGTAAAGCTTTAAATGCTCATTAGTTGTAGCTTGGTACTTCCATCAAATTACAGTTTAAGTATTTATTTAACTTATATCTTTGTGGGTTTATGTTCTGAGATATCTTGTAGTTTAGTATATATGGATATTTCTAAGGAATTGGATCTATACGATTTTGTTTTTGTTTTTTGTTTTTTTTTTGTCTTTTTAGGGCTGCACCTGCAGCATATAGAATTTCCCAGGCTAGGGGTCCAATCGGAGCTGAAGCTGCCGGCCTACTACGCCACAGCCATAGCAACACTGGATCCAAGCTGCGTCTGTGGCCTACACCACAGCTCATGGCAGTGCTGGATCCTTAACCCACCGAGTGAGGCCAGGGATCAAACCCACGTCCTCGTGGATGCTAGCTGAGTTTGCTAACCGCTGAGCCACAACGGGAACTCATGGATGTTTTTTTACTGTTAACTTTCTCCTAAATATATTTTTGCTTGCTCTTAACCAGCATTTTATGAGAGTAATTCTTGCACATATCCCCCACAGGTGATCAATTTTCTCAGCCTATTAAATTTCCCATCAATGGAATCTCAGATGTGAAAATTACCTTGGGAGACAGTGGCGACTTCCCATCAAGTTCTAAAAAGTCTGAGGAGTGGCCTGACTGGAGTGAGCCAGAGGAGCCTGAGAACAAAACTGTCAGCGTAGAGATCTGTCCCACAGAAGCCTGTGCTGCTGCCAGGGCCCCATGCACCAACCTGAGTGCAGAGGAGGAGAGATGGGGTGACTCTAAGCCCAGCAGCTTAGATGCTGAAATAAACCTAGAAGGTGGAAACACGGCTGCAAGACCCGTTACTTCAGAGGAACAAAAGGCCATTCCCACTTTGCTTCCACTGACTCAAGAAGCCAAGCCTTCAAAATCAAGCCTGCCCCCAAAGACCAGTGTTGCACAAAGCAGAGATGATGCAGACCAAACCAAGACACCAAAAGTGTGGTCACAAGAAAGGCGCCTTAAGGTTTCCTCACAACTTGGTTTAGGAGAGGAGTTTACCATTCAGGTGAAAAAGAAGCCAATAAAAGACCCTGAGTTGGATTGGTTTGCTGATATGATCCCAGAAATTAAGCCTTCAGCTGCTATTCTTATTTTACCTGAAATAAGGACAGAAACAGTGGTTCCCAACAAGGATAATGTCTCATCAGTGATGCACTTTTCCTCAAAATTTGCTGCAGCAGAAATTAGTGAGGTGAGGGTTATTAAGTTGTGCTACTAGTTGATGTGTTTCCCTCGTAGACAGCATTTGCACTGTCCCATTTATAACAAACATGCTGTTTTCCTAGTGAGAGAAAATACTATGAACACAGTTGGTGAACATGATTAAGCATAAAACGATTACCCAATTTTTCCGTCTCCAGAAAAAAATGGGCCACTTATTGCAGTAATGTTTTTATTTGGAAAAGGGATTTAAACAAGAATATGGTGTCAGCAGACTAGTTTCATTGGATTATATGGTCCTTGGAAAGTTACCTTCCAGTATTGTGGTTTTGTAATACTGGAACCAAAGTAGTGCCATTTTTCAGCTTGTTAAATTATTTTACTGAGCAAAGGAAATGTTTTTCTGGCATCAAAAGACACATATTGGACCCCTTTCAGATTCCTGAGCTTTCAAACCTGAACATGATTTGTTTCAACAGGTTGTCCTTGGTTTGCTTTTTCTCGTTGCAGGGGGAGTCTGCAGGCTGGGGAGAAGAAGGGGATCTGAACTGGGAAGATAATAACTGGTGACAACCAGTGCGAGTTATTCTTTAGGAAAGAGGATTCTTTAAAAAAAAAAAAAAACGAATACCTCAACATCAGGCTCTACAGACAATAAAATCCAAAAGCATCCTGTTTTCCTCATACCAGGAGCTCTTTTTCCAGTCTGTGCCAATGGAAGTGTGAGACCTGGCATGCTGGCCCGGAGCCCTGGCGTGGCGAAGAGGTTCACAGCCCTTCTCAGAGGAAGAGCCTGTGCATCTGACTGAGGCCAGTTTCTGTGAAGAGCAAGTGGCTGTGGAAAGGATGAACTTACTGCTTTTTTCCAGAACAATTCTGGAAGTAAAGAAAATAAATACAAAAATTCAAGCTGATTAGCTTAATTTTGTGCCATTTCTTTGTCAGAAGAGTAAGCTCTATTATGAAATACAACTTACTGAAAAATTTTTAGCTATAAAATATGTAAATGATTTTAAACTGCTAAGGTTTCCTTAGGCAGCTTATTTATTTGTTTACAGATATACTACCTGAGTGGCCCTGGGGGAACCTGGGCAGTTACTGACTGTTCCACCTGTTATTACCTTGTACCAAAGTTCTTAATGAGAAATATCCCCCACAATCTTGTTCTCTAAATGTCCAATAAAGACTATTTTCACTAGATTCAAATTTATAAGTTTTATGTGTTAGAAAATGTACAAACATAATTACATCAACACTTTCATTTACAAAATATACTGTAGGATGACAAAAAATCATACCCAGCTCTAATGAGTGAAAATGGTCCAGTCCATTCAATTTTTACCCTAGAAAACATGACGTTTCAGCTTATCAATCTTTTCTTGGAGTGTCTCCATTTTCATGAGGAGCCAGTCTGGAGGCGGAGACTTTTGAAGTAATAACTCAATTGCCTCCAAGGCCCCTGTGGCTGCTTGCAGTGCTGACCTGTACTCTTCTTCCAAGGGAAACTCATGACGGGCTCTTTTCGCATAAGGCTGGCAAGTGAAAAAAACATGTAGTGCTGTGATACCCCTTCCAAAACGATAAAAAAAAAAGAAACTTTGGACTAGAGTAAAACTTACAGGACAAATTCAAAAACTGTAAAGTTTTACATGAAAATTTTACACTTGTCACAGGTTTGCGAGGGCAGGAGGGCAGACATCATCTGGAGAGAGGTGAAGGCGTTTTTGGTTTGTCACAGGGACGCTGGGTGATACTACCGTTAATGCTCAAGGTCCAAGGAAACCAAGAAGCTGCCTTGTCCAGTGACAGTTTGTATAGACATACAATCTGTTCTTACAAAAAGGTCCAAGTAAGGATTTTAAAAATGCTTGCTCTTTTCTAATGCTAAGTTTAAAATGATGCTTTTGGAGACAGTTTGGTAACATCACTGCACCAAGAGGGAGAGGAAGGGCTGGGGCCAAGGCTTTTTATAATCAGTCTTCCTACAGAAGGTCATAATACAGAAATTCTTGAGGGCTTATTTACCCTACTTATAAATTTACAGGTTTAAAGCATAAAAGTTACATATCTTGAAAACAAGTTATTTTTTATTAGAGTAGTAACTCTTACCAGTATAGATTACCATTCTAAATATACTATTAGTGCACAAAATAATTTTGATTTTCTTTAGGTGTTAGATGTCTACCTTTTAATAGGAAGATGTGATTTCTGGACAATGCTAAAAAATTCTTAGGGTACTTTGATGAATGAGGCAAAGGACCACAGTAAACATCTTGGAAGGTAAGTTAATTGGTTTTCTTCTGCGGTTCAGAAGTACTGCATTTGTAGCATCACTGGTATAAATATGTAACCTTCCCAAAGGTTACTACAAATAACTGAAAGTTAGAATTTCTTCTTAAAACCTGACCCACACTGAAAAGCAGTCCATACCTGTAAAGATGACCTCTTTGCTTCTTCTACAGTAACTTTAGCAAAGGGCTCCCAGAAAATACCTTTTTCCTGTTTGACACGTTCTATTTTGGCAGCTGTAGTTTCATTTACAAACCCCGTCTGATAGAAAACATGAAAAGTCAAGTAAACATCAACACAGTAGTATTTTCTACTCCATAAGGCCAAAGTGCTGTGTGTTAAACATCTGGCTTAGCCTGTGAACAAAGGCAAATTTTGGAAGCGAGCTGGACTCATCTGTAAATGGATCATCAGTGTAATTTGGGTAAAATTATTCTATGGTGTTCTCCCTCCCTATAGAAAAGTGGTAGTGTTGTCTTTCCAGAGAAATAAATCTGCTAGCTTTTATTGAATACAGTAAGAAACTGGCAAAAGCAACATGTACACATACATACTTATATCCAGTTTATAGGTAATGTATGCATTTATACAGATAAAAGAAACGGCCCAGTTCGATAAAGTACTTAAGCATAATTCACTTTCTCCTAGTGTTCTAAATTTGTGGTTTAGCTGCTCTATTAGTGTTTCAGGTAGCCTTTAACTTACATCATAATACTATCCCCGTGCAAGTTTCAAAGCACACATACATATGGGAGCTGTTATGATTCAACGGTTTGGTCACTATTTGGGAAAGTAAGTCTTGGTGTCCGTCAATGAAGAAAAGCCATGACTACATCAGTATGATGAACGTGATCCTCTCAGACCTGTGCTTCTCCATGTGAATCTAAGTATGATTACCAGGTGGGGGACCCTCATCGGCCATCACACTGCCTGAATGACCGATGCTACAGTATCCCAGACTGGAGGCAGGGGGGCTCCAAGTGTTTTACTTGTGACTTGTGACGTGGTCCCAAGTGCTCAATAAGAGTGTGTCATCACTATGCTAAGCACTGAAAAGCTGAAGCCAACAAGACAGTCAACTTGGTTATAATTTCGAAAAAAGGAACATGATAAAAAAATATGTGCTACTACTGTTTTGATTCTATATAAATAAAATACCTTCTCCAGAAAAGATACGACTTTGTTCTTTGTTTCTTCAGAAGTGAGACACTGTGGAACTACCTCTTCATGGTTTGTTTCCTATCAAGAGAGTGATGAGACAACGTCAGTATAGCTCAGCACCTTGCAAGGACGAGCACAAGAGTTGTAAGAACTACCTTGATCCTCAAGATAATAAGCTCATAGCTGTTTCAGGGCGCCCAAGGATAATACGAGACAGCCTGCACAAGTAGAGAGCTGTGAGCTTTACTGACTTCTGCCCAGTTCTCCCGACTTCTCTGGGCCTCCTTCTGAGCACAGGCATTGACTGCACAACAGCGGGTAAGAATAAAAGAGCAACCCAGGGCATGGTCACCTCTGCAGAACTGAGCTAAGAGGTCTGTGATCATCAACCTAACCCCTGCGGTAGTTGGAGATGAAACGTATTATCATTCCACCCCGAGTCTGAGTTGGCCCATCAGGTTTGAATGCTTGTTCTGGTTATTACTCTACTCACAGGGGCTTAGGAAAATCACTTCACTTCTCTAGGCCTGCCACATTTTTACATCCTGTAAAATCTATGACTAGTTATATTTCCTCCAGCAGAAAATTTATGACTAAGCTAAAAAAGCAGCTCAGTAGAAGTTTCTGGAATGTTTTGGAATATCTGAGATAGTAGAATATTTTAAAGGTCACTGTGATAGGCCAGACTTCTAATTACCTCAGCAAACTGAGTAAATGCCTCCAAGGTGTGTTGTTCAAGTAGCCAATTCCTGTCAGCTAGTAGCAAGGCAAAAATAGAAGATAGGCTGGGCAAAATTTTGTCCTAAAAAGAAAACCAAACCTTATTAAATACAGGAAAACCTCGGCAGAGTACATGCATTATTTTAATGCCAAGTTTCCATTATTCTGTCCCAGAGAACACGTGTTAAAACATGTGAGGTCATGTCACTCCTTTACTCAAATCCTTTCAGTAGCTTCTCATTTCCCTCAGAGTAAAAACCAAAGTCCTTAAAATGGCCTGTAAAGCATCCCTGCCTCTCTGTGAACTCTCCTAGCAGGTGTGCTCCCATCTCAGAGACTTTCGCTCAGTACTTCCCCAGGTACCTTCCTGGCTCCTCCCTCAGCTTCAGGTTTTACTCACAGGTCTCCATGGAGAGGACCCCAGTGGCTAAGCTCAATTTAAGGCTCTCCCCTGACATACACATTTTTCCTCCCCACCCTCCTTCCCTACTTTACCTCTCTCAGTAGCACTCACCACCGTCTAATACACAATATATCCCCCCACTCTATTAGTCTGTTGTCTCTCAATAACCTGAGGGTCAGTATTTATCAGTCTGGCTCACTGTTGAATTCCCAGTGATTAAAGCAATACCTGACACATAGCAAGTATGAATAATGAATTAAATGAATCAATCTCATCATGTGGCTTTAAATGCCTCTTTTGTGCTGAAGAATCCCCAAAATTTCTTCAGACCTTAAATTAACTTCACTCCTTAGAATATGTAAGGTAATTTCTGCTAATAAAACATTGACTCCATAGGTTCTAGAACTATCAGGATCCATAGCTAAACACCAATGAAGCAGAATCTTGGAATACATTGATTTTATGTTGAAAAGAAGTGGCTCAAATGCTAGTGTCTTTGAATACTTTTGTCCAGGGTTGAAAAGAAGCTGTCAAGTCTACACTTATCTCATAAAACGTAACCTTATGTGATGAAAACAAGTGGTCTGGTATTGTTTACCTGTGAATAAGAGAGCCCTTTAGAAACTAACCAGTTAAATTTTTGGTTTCAAAAATTTTACTCATGTACTGAGATAATGTCCATCCACCATGTTTTGGCTCCAGTTATGTAAAAAGTTCTCATCAGTGAACTCTTCATAATATCTCCCGTGGAGGTAGGGAAAAAAACCAATGGTCTAGAATTATTGTTTCAACCACTATAATAAGGAAGGAAAAACTCAGCTTAGGAGGAAGACCTATGAAGTATGTTTTAAAATTCAGTAGAAGTATACTGCCTTGCCTTCACAGTTTTAAAAGTAAGTATCCATTTGTCAACTATATATAACTTGCAACACTTTAAAAAATATTGTCTGAGAGTTCCCTAGCAGCCTAATGGTTAAGGACTCAGTACTGTAACTGCTGTGGCTCAAGTTCGACCTCTGGCCCAGGAAGTTGCACATGCCTCCAGGTGTGGCCAAAATAAAAAAAAAAACAGTGTCCTAAGAAACAAACAGGCTCCCTTTCATGGATATAAAACCAAGAGAATAATTTTATAAATTATCCAATGTTCTCATTATACATTGTTCCCTAGAAAACATAAATATATTTTCCCTCCTCAGGAACTTTGTGTGCTAGGGCCTGCCTAGGATCTCACACTACAATCAACTACATAAATTATTTGTGTGTCAACTATATTTTTCTAAAAATAAACTTAAAATGAGTTCTATTTTTACAGTCACCCTCATCACAAAATATATGTTCCCCCTGTTTTCACTGTCAACAATCCACATATTAAAGCCGAAAAATGACTCAGAAACTCTTATGGTTTTGCTTACACGGGAACAACAGAATTAAGAGTATTACCTGGATAGCTGGAGGTATAAAAAGTTTTCCTAGACAAGACAGAAAATCAAGAACTGCCAAACGAACATAGTCAGGAGGCTCTAATTTAAGTAGCGAGGTCTGCAAAGACACTACCTAAAAGGGGCAAAGACCACAAAAAGAACGGTTATAAATGAAAACAAATGTTTTCTAGAAACACAACTAAGATTCTAATGGCTATATGGGGGAGAAAACAAAGCCAAACTCAGAACAGTCAACACTTCACAAAGCCTAAACTTCACAGGTAGAGTTTGGATAAAACATTAAAATGAAGGGACAATTATTACAGCATTCGTCCTACTAACCACTGTAAAAAAGTAATTAGAAAAAAATCCATGTGTTTCTGAAAAACTGTCAGTGCTCTTCTTTCAAATCTTTAAAATTATTTTGTATTTTAAATTATAGAGAGAGAAGTTCATTATTTAAAACACAGGTTGGCAAACTTTCTGTAAAGGGCCACAGATGGTAAATATTTTAGACTTCACAGGCAACATGTTCCTTGTTGCATATATATATATATATATATATATATATATATATATATATATATCAAACCCTTAAAAATGTAAAAATCATCCTCAGCACTTATGCTGAAAATAGGTGAGCAGAATCTATTGGGAGGCCAGTTTGCCAACCCTTGATTTAAGGAGACATTGAGGTAGCCTCTATAAAGGAAGCGGTATCTAAATGAACAATTCACTGGAGTTCTGGTCGTGGCTCAGTGGTTAACAAATCTGGCTAGGAACGATGAGGTTGCGGGTTCGAGCCCTGGCCTCGCTCAGTGGGTTAAGGAGCTGGCATTGCCGTGGCTATGGTGTAGGCTGGCAGCTACAAATCCGATTAGACCCCTAGCCTGGGAACCTCCATATGCCGCAGGTACAGCCCTGGAAAAGACAAATAAATAAATAAATGAACAATTCACTCACGTTGAAATTTTAGTGTGTTAGTTATTTGGATTTTTTAAAGGTAGGCACAGTAACAAGACTGTCAGTATTTAATGTTTCAAAAAAGAGTATTAGAATCGTTCGAGTCAACATAATTTGAACCATTTTACTATATTCTCATTCTTTATAATTCAGGAATCCATGATGCAAATGTAGTAATTAAAAATGTACCTTAATTAGTAAATACTTGTTAATGCTACGTTCCTTATGCACACAACCACTAACCAGAGCTACTGAAAACAGCGCTAATGGCTCCACTTTCTGTAATGTGCCATGACAGGGTTATTACTTCTTCCATCCTCCTCCTAGATAAGAAGGGTGGGCTTTCACTCCTAACAGTTTTTGTTTCTTAAGTGACTATCAGCTTAAGCCAACTTTTGAGTTAAGGGATCAGGTCAGTCCAGGATGGACTCACTCCAAAGCCTTAAGTCACTTCAGGTGAGACGAAGGCCTTTCCCCTCTTCCCTCTCTCCGTTGCTCAGCACCTCCAGAGGGGAGGCACAGCTGAGGCGACACCACAAGGACCCCTAGTGGTTCTCCCCGGCCCAGCCACGTGAGCTGGAGGCCAGTGAGGAAATCCAGTAGCCTTCTTCCTTCAGTCATTTTATTTCTTCAAAGAAACGATGAGGACTATCCTTACGCCCACGTTGCTTATATTCCACACTCCCACAGATGCTGGTATGCCTCTGAAAATGTTATGGATGCAGGATACACATGTGAACGATGACTCATAACCTCAGGGATTTTTCTAGAGTGGTCAACAGCAACAACAAAAAAGTTTGACTATTCAGTATCAGGGAAATAGAGAAGAACAGAAAAGGCTGAAGTAACAGCCCGGTATACTAACAATATTCTAGTAGAAGAAATAAAGAAGTGAGATAGCCCTGGATAAAAGAATGTTACCTTTATGTTCAGTCCAACAAGAACACTGAGTAAGAAATCATTAAAAAGGATTTTTGAGGAAGTTAGTTAAAGTCACACCAGTTCAACAACGTCCTCAGCAAAGTACCAACTTGCTTGCTGTTCTTACCTGACTGATCAGTTGAGGATCTAGAGTTTGAATGAAAAATCCCAGCAGTGGAAGTAAAAGGCTGAGTGTCTGTTGAACGTAAGGTTGACTTGTTACCTTAAATAAGAAGCACAAAATATTTCTGGTGAAAATTTTCAATTATGTGAGAAGAGCAGCATGCCAGGTAATATGCTGAGCACTTCATTACCTTACTTATTCTTTATAACTCTATGAGTTAGATATTATTATCCTCACTTTACTAATAAGAAAAAGGGGCAAAGAGGTTAAATAATTTGCTCTAGATTACACAGCTAGGAGAAAGCAGAGCCATGTTTCAAACCCAGATTTAACTAAGATGGGGACCTCATTACTTGTATCTGTAACTGGAAAGCTTACTTATTCCTTAGTTTTCTTTCAATTCATATTCTCCTATCCACAGCTGTTGTTTCAATCATGATATTGTAAGCAATACCACCAGCAGAGAGATTCTTAATGAATATTTAGTAAATGATTTGTGAGGATCAGGGGAAAGCACTTTGAAGTCAAAATGCTGCAGTAGGGATACCTGACCATAAATTTTAGTGATAAAACATCACC
>PVHT021183576.1:2129426-2140831 GCA_004024745.2 Catagonus wagneri
TAGGGGTCTAATCGGAGCTGTGGCCACTGGCCTGCGCCGCAGCCACAGCAACGCAGGATCCGAGCCGCGTCTGCAACCTACACCACAGCTCACGGCAACGCCGGATCGTTAACCCACTGAGCAAGGGCAGGGATCGAACCCGCAACCTCATGGTTCCTAGTCGGATTCGTTAACCACTGCGCCACGATGGGAACTCCTTTTTTTTTTCTTTTATTTATTTATTTTTTTTTAATGTAATTTTTTAAGAAGCAGAATAATTCAATTTACAATATCCAAAATATACTTGTGGAATGAAAATTTTTCCTACATCGAAAATGAAAAACACCTGAGTTCGCTTTGTGGCTCTGCAGTTAATGAACCCAATTAGGATCCATGAGGTTGCGGGTTTGATCCCTGGCCTCGCTCAGTGGGTTAAGGATCCGGCGTTGCCATGAGCTGTGGTGTAGGTTGCAGATGCAGCTCGGATCCCGCGTTGCTGTGGCTGTGGTGTAGGCTGGCAGCTGTAGCTCCAATCTGACCCCTAGCCTGGGAACCTCCATATGCCGCGGGTGTGCAACCCCCCCAAATGTGTAAAAAACCCACTCTAATATGACAGAGGAACTCTTCTACATTATGTATTATATTTGAATTTTATTTTGTTCACAGAAACTATGAAGTTGTCAAAACAAGGCAGAAATCATTGTGCTATCTTTTGGAATAGAAGATAAAGCTGGAAAAATGGACTCCTTGATGACCTGTGTTTCATAATAAGGAGCTTTATTCATGAAACGAAACTATATCAGGAAAGCCAAGAAAATTGTGCCAACTAATAAACATCAATTCAAATAAGAACTTCCTTTATAATAAAGTCCAGTGAGCAAATATGTTCCCTTCCCAAAACAGAACCATAAATAATAATGCCCCAGACAACCTAAAAAGTAGGTACTGTCAAAACTTGTTATATACAAAGACTGACTGATTTATTCACTATTCTGAGCCTGAAAACCTTGGCCTCAAAACAGTTTTCAAGATTTGAAAGTGGTAGTGCTGACAGTTCAAACAGGGAAGGACAATGCGCAGAACTTATGAATGACTTTCCTCCTTGACATGGAGAGAAAAACACACCAGTAGGCTTAAAATGCAGATATATAAAGTAATCTTCACATAAAAATGTTAGGATAACTACCAATGTGCATAAATCAGGCATATTAGATTCTTTCCCCTCAGGTAACCTCTGTTTAGTTTTCCTTGTTTCTATAAGCCAGGAACACTATTAATTTTATACACTACAAGAAACAATAGGATAGTCACTAATTACTCTCTGTATTGAAACAGTCGATATATTTTTTAAAAATAATTCCACTTTATTTTATTTTATATTTTAACTTTTTGGCCTTTTTGTCTTTTGAGGGCCGCACTTAGGGCATATGGAGGTTCCCAGGCTAGGGGTCTCATCAGAGCTGTAGCCGCCGGCCTTCGCCACAGTCACACCAACGCCAGATCCGAGCCGTGCCTGTGACCTACACCACAGCTCACGGCAACGCTGGCTCCTTAACCCACTGAGCGAGGCCAGGGATCTAACCTGCAACCTCATGGTTTCTAGTCGTATTTGTTGCCGCTGCGCCATGACGGGAACTCCAGTATCTTAATCTCTGTATATACCTGCATTATTATCTACTTCACTTTTTTTTTTTTAAGTAAAACATCACCGTAGAGGAATTAACTATTTTCATTTATGTTAATGGTAATCACTGATACAAAATCTGAGTTTTATTTCACTATTTAAAAAGATACCATCTAGTATGCAAATAACTGAGTAATTACTTTCAGCTTCACTGCTGCTTCTCATGTGCTCACTCGCTTTTGCTGTTTCTTCCAACTCTCTCCCATCTCACCCATCCTTTAGTATGTATCTCAAATGCCACCATCTCCAACAGTTTCCCCTCCTCCTACCTGTTCCCACACTGAGCCTCCCCAATAAATACCCAATAAAACCTGATTTGTACCTCAGTTTTGGTACTCCTCCCAAGTACCACCTATTATGAGTATTTTTATAAATTTATAATTTCTTCTAGGTTATACGTTCCTTGATGAGTATTTTTATAAATTTATAATTTCTTCTAGGTTATACGTTACTTGAGATGTCATGATACATAGTGGTTTCTAAGTTTTTTGCTTTAAGTAACAAATCACTATTAAAAATGAATTTATGAGGAGTTCCTGTCATGGCACAGCGGAAACAAATCTGACTAGGAATGATGAGGTTGTGGGTTTAATCCCTGGCCTTGCTCAGTGGGTTGAGGATCCGGCACTGTCGTGAGCCGTGGTGTAGGTTACAGACACGGCTCAGATCTGGAGCTGCTGTGGCTCTGGCGTTAGGCCAGCAGCTACGTCTCCAATTGGACCCCTGGCCTGGGAATATCCAAGTGCCTTCGGGTACAGCCCCAAAAGGACAAAAGACCAATAACAAAAAAAAAAAAAAAAAATTGAATTTATGAGCATATAAATCTGCTTTATATGTCTAAATAAAAGCAGATTTCTTAGAAGAAAAGGAAGTAAGGAGAGACAGTCAACATCCCACAAACAAGAGGAGGCCCCTGAAATAGCTGAAGAACAGTTGAAAAAAACACTGGAGACTTTGGAGTTCCCGTAGTGGCTCAGTGTTTAGTGAATCCGACTAGGAACCATGAGGTTGCGGGTTCGATCCCTGGCCTTGCTCAGTGGGTTAAGGGTCCAGCATTGCCGTGAGCTGTGGTGTAGGTTGCAGATGCGGCTCGGATCCTGCATTGCTGTGGCTGTGGCGTAGGCCGGAGGCTACAGCTCCTGTTAGACCCCCTAGCCTGGGAACCTCCATATGCCGTGGGTGCGGCCCCAGAAAAGGCAAAAAAGAGAAAAAAAATAAAGGAATATTAGAGACTTGGAAAGAGCAGATTTTTTTTTATCGAATCCCAACTCAGCATTTATTACGTATGTCTGGAAAGTTCCTTAACTTCTCCGAGTTACTGTTTCTCCATCTGTAAAATGGGCATAATACTATCATCTATCCCACCAGGCTGATGTAAGCACTAAAAGCACTAAAATGCCTAGTACAAAGCTTGGTCCAAAGTCTCAAAAAATACAGGTTTTCTCCCTGCTTCCTTTAAGAGGAAGGATCATGTCTTAAGAGAAAAGAGCTGAGCACAGCAAACTCACTAGCACTTATCAAATGCTCACTTGATGCATGCATTCTCTATCTTCTGAGGTTTCACAACTGGCAACTAAGTATTAGTAGTTCAATTTTAGGATTAACTAACTCCCCCAAGACTCTCAGAACAGGAATTCAAATTCAGTTTGTTCCTTAATTTTAAGTTTTAGTACAGTAACTTGATCATAGCAGAAAAAAATCAGTATTTGATCAAGGAAAAAAGTTAAAAGTAACCCCTCATTTATCCGTAACTTACATATCTGATAGTCTCAATTATTTGGAAAATTTTAGAAAACTAAGACGTATGTAACTAGAGTTTATCTATAATGAAGCTACAGCTCACCTAGGGCTAATTCTTTCTGTGTTGTATTATCCTTTTTTTTTTTTGTCTTTCTGCCTTATCTAGGGCCGCACCCGCGGCATATGGAGGTTCCCAGGCTCGGGGTCTAACAGGAGCTGTAGCTGCCGGCCTTCGCCACAGCCACAGCAACGCGGGATCAGAGCCGCGTCTGCAACCTGCACCACAGCTCACGGCAACGCCGGATCCTTAACCCACTGAGCAAGGCCAGGGATCGAACCCACAACCTAATGGTTCTTAGTCAGATTCGTTAACCACTGAGCCACGAAGGGAACTCCCTGCATTGTATTATACTAAAAGCTACAATTTCACAACCCTGGGAAAAGGATTTATGTCCTATTTGATAAGTAAGAAAATTCAGGATCTCTTCCAAATCTCATTTCTTCAGGAGGAGCCTCCCAGCTACCAGGGCTTCTGTAAAGAATGTACCAGGAGCCAAGACCCAGACCTTTGATAAGGAAGTAGAAGGTGTCAAAACCCTAAGAGATCTGGAGCCGACAACTCATCAGGAGTCTAGAGGGAAGAACAGTAACCCCAACGTGTTTTCTAAAGGGCTATGAGGTGGGTGGGTCTGCGGTGCTTTCTACCTTGGAGACACTTGTAAAGAAGAGGGCTAGGAGGTTGCTGGGGTTCCTCTGGCTCCTGGTCGACACCTCTCAGGCAGGAAAGCAGGCATGGACTTGGGTTAACACTCTAGTCAGTAATAACTCCTAGCATTTACGGAGCACCCTCCAAGTCTAGCACTACGCCAAGTCCTTTCGTAACATTTTTCTAAGTAGTTACACGTATCTGTCTATATCACTTTGCAGACAAGGAAACAGGTGCAGAAAAGATGACTTGCCCAAGGTCATAGTAAGCCAGGATTCACACCAAGAGCCAAAACCCCCTTCACTAACCTGGTGGTTCTCAAGCTTGTACCCATGTCAGAATCATGTAAGAATTCATAATAACAAATTACTGAGCCTCACCTCACAGCTACCACTCCATATCCCTTTCATTCACAGGTTAAGGTCCAGGAACCTGTGTTGTTTTTTTTTTTTAAGAAAGCTCCTACAGGAGCTCTGAAGTGACCGGTCCAAGGGACTACACCAGGCTACACAGGTTCCTGTAACTCCACAGAATCCCCGGTCGTGGCAGAGTTTATTTTCCTCACAACAGCAAACAACTAAGGCTCATCTGACTTTGCTTTCCCCTAAAAGTTCAATTTATTGACTGTGAAAAAAACTGTAAAAGGACATCATTACAGGCATAAGTTCAAGATAAGTTAAAAGGGGTAAGGATATAGAACCATCTCATTTCAAGTACCGTAAATGTATGAGAAACAAGGAGAAAGAAGACAGAATTATAACGATTATCTGTAACTTGCAGCAAAGACCCTGACAAGGACTCTCTCCTTGACCAGACTTATGTCAGGCTCTTAGCCCTCTTCTCAACTGGCCTTGGACTGTGGGCTTGTGTCCATCCTTTTTGCGCCTGCACTGTCTGGTTTTAGCAAGAATTTTGCCAAGTTAATTTAGAAAGAATCCCTCCAAGTCTAGCACTACGCTAAGTCCTTTCGTAAGTGATCAGTCCTTGGTATCTGATCACTCTGGTCTGTGTTAAGCATGAATCTTATCAACCCAGAACCGCCTCTTACCCCTGATGTTTCTTCTTAGTAATTTTTATCCACTGACCTTCACCCAGCTCATTGGCTATAAATCTGCACTAGTCTATGCTGCATTCAGAACTAAGCCCAGTTCTACACTGAAGACTCAAAAACAGAATCAAATCTATTTTTACCACTTTACTATATAGCTCTGTCTTTCCTTTAACATCAATTCTAAACCTTTTGCTTAATTCTAAAGAAATAAGCAAAGCCATCAACACATTAAAAATTTAGGTGCAGATTATGTCAACATTTTAAATGTGGAATAAATGGGGGGAAATGTCTTCAAAAGAATCTGAGTCTAATTTTCATCAGCTGCTCAAGGACGCTGACAAAGACGATATCCTTGCCTGTTGGGGTGGTGCCATGAAGAAGAAGAGACGCCTCAAAAGTATTGATAGGTTGGTAAGCTGGTAACATTCTCCAGGGCAAGATTTTATCTGGGAAAAGACAGGAGAGAGGAGAGACTGATTGACTTGAAATCCCAGCTTTTACAGGCTTTCAGATGCCAAAATATTAATATCAGCTCTTTTTGGAAGTAAGATTATAGGTAATTTTAATTTTTAATTTGGAGCTTTATTTTTTTCTCTTTCGTGAGCCTATATTACTTTTATAACCAGAAAACAATTCTGAGGCATTCCCATTGTGGCTCAACATTAATGAATCCAACTCGTAACCATGAGGATGCAGGTTTGATCCCTGGCCTCATTCAGTGGGTTAAGGATCCGGCATTGCACAAGCTGTGGTGTATGTTGCAGATGCAGCTTGGATTCTGTGTTGCTATGGCTGTGGCACAGGCAGACAGCTACAGCTCTAACTCAGTCCCTAGTCAGGCAAATTCCATATGCCGCAGGTGCAGTCCTAAAAAGACAAAAAAAAAAAAAAAAAAGACATTTAAGAACAATACTTTGGAAATGTTATTTCTAATGACCACTTTGATTATAACTTGATATGTTAATCGCCCTACTCTAATTAATTCATGGAATTTTTTTAGATATAAGCAGAAAAGTAGAGATGACCATAACTGTAGGATGGAAGCTTCATTAAAAGATTTTATAAATTTCTATCATAGTGTACTAGGAGAGCTTATATTTAAAGGAGACATAATACACATACTGTAAAAGTCACTCTTTATCTGCTTTGTGCAAGATATGTTGACGATTTAGTAGAGCGGGTAAGTGATCCAGACCATAAGCCACGGAGACACAGATTTCAGTTCTCTGGTTACCATATACCTCCCTGGATTTAGTTGGCAAAATCCTTAGAAGGTAAACCAAAAAATATATGACACAAGAACTCTACTAAAAAATAAAAGACATATGTGTCCACATAAGATCTTTATCAAAGGCCAGGGACAACAACCAAAACAAACAGGTCAATGACCACCTTATCTGAGACCTAAATATCTTGGAATTTAAAAGTAAAAAAATATCAACATTGAAAAGATTAACATTAAGTCATCATTAAGTCATGTTCTCTTTGTATCCATTCACAAAGCATTACTTCTTTTCCCAAAAGGCATCAATCACTAACATATTTAGTCCCTCTCAAATTACTCTGATTGAAAGATACAGCAAAATCAAGAGTTCGATTGTCTAAGTCAGAGAGAGAGAAGAGGGAGGGAGGGGAGAGTAAGAACTACTCTTGGTCATCAACATTAAAGCTACCTCCTGTTACTACTTTGCATTCATTTTAAATGTATCCTCAATCAATCTAGTTTTTCATTGCCAGGACAATTAATGAAACTCTGTAAAATTTTGAAAATACAAGACAATTTCCCCAGTGTTACACTGTTTTTAGTACATGTTTCTCAACAGCAATGGCATTAATGCAGAGCAAAGAAAACTGTCAAAATAACTTAGGTTCTATGCTATTTCTCCTTTCTATATTCACATTCTTTAAGATATCATATCCCCAAAGGAACTGCATGGACACTGGGTGTTTCAGGCCTTATGACTCTGCTTACCAGGTGAGCCACTATGTCGACATGGAGGGCACACAGTTCAGCAGTCCCATATCTGCAATGTAAAGAGAAGGCAATCTTCAAACAATTATGCAATTATTCAGAAAAGCAAGAAAAGCTTCTATAAAGCTCTAAATACTTTAACTCCAGTTATTTCCATGGCCAAGGACCATCACAATGTACAAAGCTATCTAAGCAACAGGCTCTACTGACTTGAGCCAAAGAAAGGAAAGAGGGAACCCGATCCTAACTTAATGCCGTGATAGGAAATCGGACCATTTTCAGGGAGCTATTAAAGGACTGCCGAAATAGAATTTTTCTATAAACTTACAAGTACAGAGTCATTTACTGTCCATCACTACTCTAAGTCAATTCAAATCAGAAAAAGTAAGCATGTTGTACCGAGCAAGGAAGCACCACGCATCCATAGCTAATAAAGAGGTGATCATATTAGCACCAAGTACAGCATTCAACAGAGCAGTATCCTAAAGAAAAACAAAGTTACGATAATTAATCCTTAATATGACATTTCTCAAAATAAAACAACACTATCACAATCCAAAATACCCCCAACAGATCCTTAATGCGAAAGCCCTACTTTCTAGGATTTGAAAGAACCTATACTGCCATTTCCTCAGCATCTACTGAGCACCTACTACACGTTAAACACTGTGCTGGGCTATGGAAAAGTGGCTTTCAATGAGCTAACTAAATCACAGCTTCCACAAAGATTCTAAATACACCGAAATTTTACAACAATATATATAATACATATGCCTATACTTTTGTTCCTGCCTTAAACTTCAAATACAATGTTTAATATGTGCTGAATTATTACCCACTGTATACTACATTAAATGATACTGAACCTTACGTAAATTCTAAGAATTTTTTTCCTAGAATTCTCTCAACGTCTTTTCTAATTCAATTCTACTAAAAACAAAAAACAAAAACAAGGAAGAAAAATCCATATTAAGCCTAGGATCTAATTATAGGAGACTGGATTCTGCACACTACTACTTACTTCTTTTCTTTATGAAACTGAATTAGGTGAAATCCTACCCATTTTTACTCTTCTTACACTTATCTTTCCATACCTTTCCACCCAAAATATTTTCTCAGATATTCTGGCTAAATATTCCATCTGAATACTGTAGGACTCTTAGATTGCCATTTCTTAGGACCCAACTGAATTAAAGGGTAAAATGTGCAAGCTGAGAGAAAGACATCAAAAATAAATACACATTTATTATACCCACACTTGGTTCTATATATGAATCACAACCGAGATGAAAGGAAAGCGGAAGTGTAATCTCAGCTCAGCCTAGCAAGTAACAAACTTACCAGTTCAGGGAACAGTGAGGGCTGAAGGGAGGCAATAAATGTACACAGATGCACACAAACATGCTGATACAAGGTGATGGCAGCCGGGGCCTGCCCTTTACGCTTTAGTCCCTGTAAATGCACAGGTAGAGAGAGCTCACCAGAACACTGCTCAAAACTGGAGAAAACAGCTTTAAGTAGAGACACCCTGCAGGGAAATTGAGAACATTGAACCCAACATTATTAACATTTAACAATTAGCAGGTATGATAATATGACATACAGATTTTTTTTAAGCAAAGCCAAATGTGTCACGAGGTATATACCAACTATAGTTTCCAATATATGTGAATATACACACATAAAAATAATATAGTCACTGTTAGAGAAATCCCTTAAAGAAGAAGAATTTTCCTATATATTTTTTTATCATTTACCAATTGTTTATCATAATACAGAATTATTAAAGTCTATGGCAAAATTAATCAGGACACTTGAAATTTAAACTGTTAAATTAGGTATTACATACATAATGGAAAATAAGTACTACCATTCAGATAGGGAGAGATCATTTTAAAACTGAAATGGTTTAAAAACTCCCTAGAGAAGATTTAAATAACAAATTAGGAGTTCCGGTCATGACACAGTGGAAACAAATCCGACTAGGAACGATGAGGTTGAGGGTTTGATCCCTGGCCTCACTCAGTGGGTTAAGGATCCGGCATTGCCATGAGTTGTGGTGTAGGTCGCAGATGTGGCTCAGATCCCGCATTGCTGTGGCTGTGGGGTAGGCCAGTGGCTACAGCTTCGATTAGACCCCTAGCCTGGGGACCTCCACATGCCACGGGTGTGGCCCTAGAAAAGACAAAAAAAGAAAAGAAAAGAAAAACACACAAGCACAGCAATAACCCAGGGAATAAGGAACTCGTGTTGGCAAGAAGATGAATACAGGTGAGATTTCCCAGGAGATAACATATAGTATCTAAGCATTCTATTTATCTGAGCTCGTTTTTAAATGTTACTAACTACATTTACTCTATTACATTCAATGTTTATAACCCTATTAGGCAATACTCTCTAAAAGATGACAAAATTAAATTATGATTAGCACCTGTAATAGAGTTATATTTTTATTAAGTAGCAAAAGGTATGAGGTCTACACAGTAACAATTAGAATATGTGACACACGGGGTGGGGTGGGACTGGGATGGACAGGGAATCTGGGGTTGGTGGAGGCAAACTGTTACACTTAGAATGGATGGGCAAAGGAGTCCTACAGGGAACTATGAGTGATTGGGTCACTTCATTGTACAACAGAAACTGAAACAATGTAAACCGACCATAATTAAAAAAAAAAAAAAGAATATGTAACATAACAAAGAACTTTTTTTTTTTTTTTTTGCTTTGCTCCAGCGGCATATGGAGGTTCCCAAGCTAGGGGTCAAATTGGAGCCACAGTTGCCAGCCTACACCACAGACACAGCAGTGTGGGATATGAGCCACGTCTGTGACCTACACCACAGCTCACGGCCATGCCAGATCCTTAACCCACTGAGAGAGGCCAGGGATCAAACCCACAACCTCGTGGTTCCTGGTCAGATTGTTTCCGCTGCCCAACTATAGGAACTTCCACAACAAGGAACTTAATGTCAAACAATAGGGCATTAAACCATCATAAAATGATTGGATATAAACAACGCCACGTTTGCTACCTGGTTGTAGATTCTGAGCTGTGGCTTTCTGTGCACCACAGTGTTTGCACATCCTCAGGCTGAGAGGGCAGCTTATCCATGACGACAACCAACAGTAGACACTGTGGAAACTGTAGTTCACATGGCAGGTCTTAAGGTAGTAAAAACATATTAAATTACAACAAATTGGTTAAAAGAAATACTCTACATATTTTCAGCAGAAATCTGATTGTAATATGTAAAAAAAATTAGAGGCATAATTTTTAAAAAATCAGAAATATGTTCCAAGGAAAGAAAAGTAGAAGGAATTTTAAATAAGATTTTTAAAACTTAAAAAAATATGGGAATATAAGGGAAAATTTCTGTCTCTAACATCTCATAACTAATTAATGAAGTGATTTAACATTAAATCTGTTTTGAAGCTTACCTAATTTACTATCCAAAACCACTTCCACAAAAGGCTGGAATGTGAGGAGCTGACTGATGAGTAAATCCAGTGTAACTAGGAAAGCACCTATTATTTCCTCCTGTTCTGCTTCAGCAATCCTGGCAGCATAGAGGCTTGGAGGAAACTTACTGAAAGGGAGGGAAAAAACTCATTCATTAATAGCTATCTTCTAATTTCAGATAGAAATAAATACTGCAAACTAATGTTCTTCTATCAGTGAAAGTACATTTAAAAAGTAAGTTGTATGCATTATATAAAAAAAAAATTCAAAGCACTGAATTGACATGGTAATTGTATGAAGAAATTCTGAATGAAATATCATGGCTATAATTTTACAAAATCAAGTTTATAATCTTAGAGAAGACATTAGTATTGTTCTGATACATTTTAATGCATTGTTCTGATACATTTTAATGCATTGTTCACATCGATATCCTTAAAAATACTGTAAAAACAGAAATCTTTAGTAAAACCTTATATAAAAAGGTATTTCAGATAAATTCTGGGGGTAACTCTTCGTATTGAAAGTTGTTTTAAAATAGAATGCTGAATTTACTATGAATTAATGCTCAGTTTCTCAGAAGGAACAGCTTTACAAGAACTATACTAACACTTGGAGTTCCCTTCATGGCTCAGTGGTTAACGAATCCGACTAAGAACCATGAGGTTGCGGGTTCGATCCCTGGCCTTGCTCAGTGGGTTAAGGATCCGGCGTTGCCGTGAGCTGTGGTGTAGGTTGCAGACGCGGCTCGGATCCCGCGTTGCTGTGGCTGTGGCGAAGGCCGGCAGCTACAGCTCCTGTTAGACCCCTAGC
>PVHT021183576.1:2141831-2172102 GCA_004024745.2 Catagonus wagneri
AAATTCAATCTATTAGGGGATGACAGCACTGAAAAGGAATCGCTTAAGATAAACACTTAGGTCTCTGCAGTGTGCCGGAAGAAGCACTAGTCTGTTAATTACTAGTTATGTGACTTTTGTTTTTTCATTTGACCTCCCTAAGCCTCAGTTTCTTCACTTGTAATATTGATTCAGAGTTGTGAGGATTAACAGTAAGTGAAATTATAAAAGTGAAAGACATATATAAATACAACATAGGTAATGAAATTCCATGGATCTGAATTACTGTTAATTAGCAAAAGCAAGTAGGTGTTTTTCAATCAAATGATAAATTTTTAAATTAATTTATTGTTATAGCACAAGTAAGTCAATATTCTGTAATAACCTATATGGGAAAACAATCTGAAAAAGAATGGCTTTGTATACATGTATAACTCAATCACTTTGCTATACACATGAAACCAATGCAACAATATAAATCAAGTATACTTCAATATAATATAAAAATTACACTGAGAGTTCCTGTCGTGGCTCAGTGGAACTGAAGCCGACTAGGAACCACGAGGTTGCGGGTTTGATCCCGGCCTCGCTCAGTGGGTTAAGGATCTGGCGTTGCCGTGAGCTGTGGTGTAGGTCGCAGACGTGGCTTGGATCTGTCATTGATGTGGCCCCGGACATAGGCCAGCAGCTGTAGCTCCGATTGTACCCCTAGCCTGGGAATTTCCATATGCTGCAGGTGTGACCCTAAAATGCAAAAAAAAAAAAAAAAGAAAAAGAAAAAAATTTGAATTGCGAAAAATTAATTTATTTGACAAACATTTATTAAGTGCCTATATACATGCCAAGTATATTTTCAGGAGTATGTGATATAGTGGTAAACATAATATACACAATTATTGCCTTTACAGATTGTACACTCTAACGAAGGGGAGAAGTTAACAAATAAGTAAATATATAAAGCAATAGATGTTAATAAGTGCTATGGAGAAAAAATAAGGTGACGTGGACAAAAATTTCCACTGAATTCTGTTTAATATGCGTCATTTGAGAGTTTGCACAGAGAAGTCACATGATCTAATTTATGTTTTATCTTTCACTTTGGCTACTGTATGGAGAAAAGATCAGAGAAGTCTGGAAGCAGAGACCATACATATGATGTTCTTTTGCAAAGGTGCAGGCAAGAAGATAATAGTGGATGGAACTGAATGGTAGCAGCTCAGGTGGTGAGAAGTGGTTGGATTCTGTATATATATACTGCATATAAATATTTATACTGAAGGTGACACTGTTGGAATTTGCTAATAGATTAGATGAGGGGTATGAGAGCAAGAGAAACAGCAAAGATGACAGCGAGGTGTTTTTGGCATGATCAATCTGAAGAATTAAGCTGTCACAAACTGAAATGAGAAAGCTATAAGAGGAGCAGATTAGGAAGAAGGAGTAGATGAAATGGGTGGTAATCAAGAGTTTGGTTTGGGTCAGTTTAAGTGTAGATGTCCTGAACGGCAGGTAGATATTAAAGGAGAGAGACACGCTAAAGTCTTAAGACTAAATGACCACAGAGAAGCGAGGAGAGGACTGAGCGCTGGGGCACACCCAACTTAAAGAAGCTGGAAAGACGAGGAGGAACCTGCTGAGGAGGGAAAAGTGTCCTGGAAGCCAAAAGAAGAGCCAAAATGAAAGGGTTAAGGAGTACCCGTCGTGGTGCAGTGGAAACGAATCTGACTAGGAACCATGAGGTTACGGGGTCGATCTCTGGCCTTGCTAGAGCGTTAAGGATCCAGCGTTGCCATGAGCTATGGTGTAGGTGGCAGACGCAGCTCAGATCTGTGGCTGTGGTGTAGGCCAGCAGCTGTAGCTCCAATTAGACCCCTAGCTGGAAACCTCCATATGCCGCAGGTGCAGACCTAAAAAGAAAAAAAAAAAAGAAATGGTTAAGCACTGCCGACAGGTTACATATGATGAGGTCTAAAACTGACCATTGGATGCAGCAACATGGAGGTCACTGATGACCTTGACAAGAGCTGTTTGATTAAGTGGTGGGACGGAAAGCCTGATTCAAGTAGCTTCAAAAAAGAAGGTAGGGACAAAGTTGGAGACAACTCTTTCTAGGAGTTCTGTTGTATAGAGATGGAAAGAAATGAGACGATATTTACTTGGAAAAGGAGGTAGAGTTTTGTGTATGCTGTTCTTAAGATGGGAAAAGTAACAGTACATTGGTATACTCATGAGAATGACCCAGAAGGCAGGGAAGATTGATGACGCAAGAGGGAAAAAGGATCAACTGTTAGAGTGAGGGCCCTGAGCATGTAAGAGAGTATAAAATGCAATGCCTATACAGGGAGAGGCTGACCTTACATAGGCACACAGACAGTTCACTCATGGGAACAAGGAAACAAATATATGGACTTAGATACGGCGAGACCAGTTGATGCGTCAAAAGGAGAATATGGAAGCTATCTTTCAACTGCTTCCATTTTTCTCAGTAACATACAAAGTTAGGATACTAATAAAAAATGGGGAGTTGGTGCTGCAGGCATAGGATGTTTGAAGAGGAAGAAGTATGAAAACTCATCTAAGAGACTAAAATGGATTAAGGAAATATTAGAGGACTGCTGGATGAATGAACTGATAGAATGTTTTGGTATCAATCTGAGGGCTCTTTGAGGTAACCGTTAATTTTAGATGTCACTTAGCCCCTATCTAAATTCTAATACCTTTTCTGTAATTCACTTTTTTCCTGAGATAGAGTTAACTACTACTTGACTTAAATCTCATAGACGTAAAGTAAAAATTAAGAAAAATAAAAAACAATATGCCTATACAAGATATACACAAGTTATGTATATACATACACATACATATAAACCTCTTTTTTTGCCTTTAGTATTTATTATCATACCAATTATTCATCAGTTACTAGGTACTAGTACTAGTTATAAGGTACTAGCTAAGAATAAAAAGATAAATAAAACTTACATGAAATCTATTTTTTAAAAGCATCCATCTCCATTAACTTTAAGCAAGCAGATAAAAATTTACTAAAACATTAAGAAAGATTACTCTGATAATTTTAAAATGATATACACTTAACATTCCCAGGTTCAAAATGGCACCGTTACACTTTAATGGTCATACAGCATTCTTCTTACCTGTGTATCTGAAGATAAAGCTGGTGCAATGTACCACAAGAATCAGAGAGGAAAGGAAGAAATTCCTAAAATAAAGCAACTCTATTTATTCTTGGTATACAATGTGCATTCCTAATACATATCCATTCATTAAAGGCATGCAATATAAAATAAAATCCTAGATGTGCCACACAGGGGGAAAAAAAGTTCTTTCATGAGAATAAAAAGGGGAATAAGGCTAAGCAGCTGAAATCCTTTACTATTAATGCTATCAACATGACCACAATTAGGAGCTATCATTCACTGAGGACCTACTAAGTACTCCATAGACATGCGGCAAGTACATATTTTATGTACACTATTTTAATCCTCTCAAAAATTTTTGACCTCTTACTATCTCTATTTCATAGACTAGAAAGTTGAAGCCAAGGTATCAATTAACCTTACTGAGCCACGGAGCTAAAAACCAGTAGGGCTGGGATTCAAGTACAGTTGTGACTATTCTATCCACTATGATTAGGCTATCTCTTAGAATGCAAAAGAAATAGTTTAAATTATATTATAGGATACAGGAAAAAAAAAAGCCAATGATTAATTTCTTAAAATTTAAATTACCCTGAGAGAAAAGAATTGATTTTAAAATTGTTAATTAGGTAAAATTTTACCTCCCACACAAGCAAATATCAGATAGTTAACTATCTATCAAGTGCCACTGGTGCCAGGACCCTCCCACCACGTACTCTGCCACTGAAATACACCCCTGTGAGCTGCAGGGAACCCAGTGGCGAGGCCGCTACACTAAGTGGAAGTGCGCAGAAGAAGCAACTGGTGCAACACACTAACCAGAACAGCAACACGTCAGTAGTCAGTGTGCCTGCCATGGAATTCTGACTAATAGTCATCAGAGATCCTTGTCTTCAAACAGGAGGAAGACAAGGTCAAAAGCAAATTCAACATGGATAGATTGTTTTAAAATACACTTACTACTAATGATACTTCTTTCACTAGCTGCTGTAAGTACTCCCTGCTCTCTTCTCCAAATAATCTGCCTAGTCATAGGTCTTCATATATCACTCTGCTATCCTGATGACTCCCAAATATGGCAGTCTTCTTAAAATTATTATGCAGTTTGAACATTTAAACTTTAACAACCTAATTTAGAAATATGGCAGAAATAATTTAAAAACAGGATTTAAAGGCAAATTGAATTATCTTCACAAAACTGATTTGTGCTTATAGAAATAATTTTATTTATGCTTATGGAAATGATTTTTTCAAATAATTGGATAAAACCAGTAAAAATATGATGGTAGCAATTTAAATGATATAACAGATGCTCAATATTTAACAATTAACAATATTAAACCAAAACCCATACAAAATATACTCTTGACAAAATAACTTCAAAAGACTGTTTTTAGCAGGAATAATAAAAACAGGATAACTTATTATACTGTAGATTTCATATTAGTGTATCATAAAAAAAAAAAAAATAAGCCTTAGGAGTTCCCACTGTTGACACAATGAGTTAAGAATCCAACTGCAGCTGCTTGGGCTGTTGTGGAAGTACTGTTTGATCCCCAGCCTGGGGCAGGGGGTTATAAGGCTCCACCAGCACGGGTCACAGCTGTGGCTCGGATTCAGTCTCTGGCCTGGGAACTTCCATATGCTGTGCCTACAACCGTTAAAAAAAAAAAAAAGGAGAAGCAGCCTTACCTTAGTATAGTGCAAAAGGGAGTTAGCAAAGAAACGACACAATTTGAGTGTTTTCTGAAATAATCTGCAGTCAGCATTATCCTGTTCCAAAAAAAGGAAATAATAAAGCATAATAGGAAAAGGATGAGGAGTTAGATAAACTTGTAAATGAGAGTATTTTCTATAAAGCTCTCTGAACATTTTACAGGAAAAAGTAATTCTTCTCTGAATTTTTAGAAGCAACACAAACACACACCAAATGATGAAGATATTTCAGAAAACTAAATTCTCATTTGACCTTTAATAAAAATAATTCAAAACAGTCAATTTTCCTCAGCAGAAACAGGTTAGATGAAAATTCACTTCTTTGATAATTATGGACATGAACTTTCTTACACACTGCTATGGCAGTTTCAAAGTACAGGGATTAAAAATGAATCTACAGTGACCTTATAGTACCCTCGATAAGAAATTTTATTCAGCTTAGAGATCATATCACAAGAAATCTTTCCTGACTTAATGACTTAATTCCTACATTTATCCCATGAGCCAATCCCCAGTTCTCCAAAGATCACACTATTCTTTTACTTGCTTATTTGTTTCCTGACCTAGACTATACTGCCGAGGGAAGGAAAATAAGCCAACTTAGCACCCAATATGTTTTCTGGCACAGAATGAGCACTCTGGAAATACCTGTTAAATGAATAAACGGTGACATACAACTTAGGCTCACCTAGTTTTTCCTTCTCATTCAAGAGGAAATTGTACAAAATTTGGCTGAAGACTCTAAGTTTTACTTCATTACTAAATAGTATGCTAATTAAAATCTAGAGCTCTGCTTTTCACAAAGCAAGTATGGAATACAAATACTGTCCTATCTTGATGTTCTCAGCTGTTTAAACCAGAAAATTTCCATCTCAATGCCAACAAAAGAGGTGGGAGGTGAACAAGGAAGACCATTATTAATGTTTCAAAATAATTCATTCTTCCTTTTTAAAAATAAAACAAGAAAAATACTAAAAAAAATACTGATAATACAGTAGGCAATAAATCTAAGTGTAGGTAATAGATATAAAAGTAAGCTTAGGTCTCCCAAGGCAACAGAAATAAAAGCAAAAATAAACCAATGCGACCTAATGAAACTGACAAGCTTTTGCATGGCAAAGGAAACCATAAAAAAAAAAAAGACAACCTATGGAATGGGAGAAAATAGTGTCAAACGATGCAACTGATAAGGGCTTAATCTCTAAAATATACAAACAACCTACACAACTCAACAGCAAAAAAACCAACAACCCAATTTAAAAACGGGCAGAAGACCTGAACAGACATTTCTCCAAAGAAAATATACAGATGGCCAAGAGGCACATTAAAAAATGCTCAACATGACTAATTATTAGAGAAATGTAAATCAAAACTACAATGAGGTAGCACCTCACACCAGTCAGAATGGCCGTCATTAACAAGTCGACAAATAATAAATGCTGGAAAAAATGTGGAGAAAAGGGAACCCTCCTACACTGCTGGTGGGAATGTAAATTGGTACAACCACTATGGAAAACAGTATGGAAGTACCTCAGAAAACTAAATATAGAACTACCGCATGACCCAGCAATCCCATTCCTGGGCATATATCCAGACGAAACTTTCACTGAAAAAGATACATGCACCCATATATTCATTGTAGCACTATGCACAATAGCCAAGACATGGAAACAACCTAAATGTCTGTCAACAGATGAATGGTTTAAGAAGACGTGCTATATATACACAATGGAATATTACTCAGTCATAAAAAAGAACAAAATAATGCCATTTGTAGCAACATGGATGAACTAGAGACTCTCATACTAAGTGAAGTAAGTCAGAAAGAGAAAGACAAATACCATGTGATATCATTTTTATCTGGAATCCAATAAACAGCACAAATGAACCTTTCCACAGAAAAGAAACTCATGGACTTGGAGAAAAGACTTGTGGTTACTAAGGGGGAGGAGGAGGTAGTGGGATGAACTGGGAGTTAGGGGTAACAGATGCAAACTATTGCAATTGGAGTAGATAAGCAATGAGATCCTGCTGTATAACACAGGGAACTATAGCCAGTCACTTGTGATGGAACATGATGGAGAATAATGTGAGAAAAAGAATATATATATATATATATATATATATATATATATACACACACACACACACACATACACACACACACACACACACACACACATATATACACATATATAAAACCGGGCCACTTTGCTATACAGTAGAAATTGACAGAACACTGTAAATTAACCATAATGGAAAAAACAAAAATCTTAAAAAAAAAAAGTTCAGGAAGTTCCGGTTGCGGTACAGAGAAAACAAACCCGACTAGTATGCATGAGGATAGGGGTTCGATCCCTGACTTTATTCAGTGGGTTGGAGATCCAGCATGAGCTGTGGTGTAGGTCACAGATGTGGTTCGGATCCTGCATTGCTATGGCTGTGGTGTAGGCCAGCAGCTGCAGCTCCAATTTGATCCCTAGCCTGGGAACTTCCCTATGTCACAGGTGCAGCCCTAAAAAGCAAAAAAAAAAAAAAAAGTTCATTTTCTGAAAGTAACTTTACATAAACATTGTATGAACAAGAGAAGGAATTAGTCCAAATTAAGTTTATATCTAAGAGGCTTACAAATAAATTTCCCAATTTTTATAGAAAAACTAAGCTATTAGTAGCTAAAAACTTGTTAAAAAGTTTAATACAACAGTCTCCTTCTGAAACCATATTTAAGACTTAAGAGAATAAATATAAATTTTGGGAACTGTTATGGGTTAAACTGTATCCCCTAAAAAGATATGTTGAATTTATAACCCCCAGTACCTCCCAATGTGGCTTTATTTGGAAACAGGGTCACTGCAGATATAATTAGTTAAGATGAGGTCATATAGAGTGGGATGTATCCTAATCTGATACGCCTGGTATCCTCATCATAAAGATGATGTGAAGAGACAGAGAAAGAACGCCATGTACTGATGCAGGCAGTGACTGAAGGTATACAGCTGCAAGCCAAGGACTGCCAGCGATACCAGAAAGTAAGAGAAGCATATGGGGCAGCCTCTCCCTACAGCCTTTAAGAGAACATGGTCCTGCTGACGCATTTCAGACCATCCACTAGAACTGTGAGAGAATAAATTTCTATTGTTTTAATTCGTGGTAATTTGCTATGGCGGCCTCGGGGACCTAAGAGAGGAACTGACACATTTTATACGCTTCCATAAATAGCTTCTTACCTATGAAACCTAGTGGTTTTATTTTATTTCTGAAAACAAGGTGAAAAAACTGCTTGGAAGACGTCAATGTAATAGTCTGATTCCTCAATAGATATCAATAGTGAACAGCAGAGGGTGCTGCTGATTAAAATTTAGAGTTAAGGACGGAAAAACTATACAGACCATCTATCTCTACGTTCCATTTCAGGTGAGGGACAGTAACTAGTTCTGGTCACATTTATCAGTCCCAGATTTTCACAAGGAAAAACATGAAAATTTGCATGGACAGTCAGTAAAGTTTACAATTTATTCTTTTAAATTTTTAAAAATTCTTTTCGTCCTTTTATGGCTACACCCACAGCATATGGAGGTTCCCACGAGGAGTCTTATCGGAGCTGTAGCCGCCGGCCTATGCCACAGCCACAGCAACGTGGGATCCAAGCCGCGTCTCCGACCTACACCACAGCTCACGGCAAAGCTGGTCTGAGTGAGGCCAGGGATCGAACCCGCAACCCCATGGTTTCTAGTCAGATTCGTTTCCATTGCACTACAACAGGAACTCCAAAGTTCACAATTTAAATTCTCTGATTTTCATATACAAGCAGTTTATATATGCTGAACTTTTTATACTTCACACACACATAGCTTTCCTGGTCAGGCATCCTCAAAATTTCTCTTTTGGGAGTTCCTGTGGTGGGTCAGCAGTTAAGGAACAAAGCTAGTATCCATGAGGATGCGGGTTCAATCCTTGGCCTCACTAAGTGGGTTAAGGATCTGGCATTGCCATGAGCTGTGGTGCAGATCCTGTGTTGTTGTGGCTGCGGTGCAGGCTGGCGGCTACAGTCTCAATTTCAACCCCTAGCCTGGGAAATTCCATATGCCGCGGGTGCACCCCTAAAAAGCCAAAAAAAAAAGGAAAGAAAGAAAGAAAAAATAAGGACTTCTCTTTTCTCTTCCACTATAGGCCATACTGCCGCTTGGGCTTTCCCTATCTCATTCCTGTCCAGGAATCTCCCGTCTCATCTTCCTCTCCAAGTACTAACAGGACAGGGGTGGAGAGGGGTGTCTGTGGTGTCAAGATAAGCACGATGGAAACTGGAAAAAGAGGTTGGGATTGAGGATATAAAGGATAAAGGTGGAGAAGGGAACAACTTTCCTGCCATTGACATAGGACACTCAACTATGCCGTGTTGAGCTTGGCTTCTCCTTTCGGCAAGGTGAGGGGAATCAGAAAGGGTACATGAAAGAAGTGGGGACAGGAAAGGAAAGGAAAAACGAAAGAAAGGATGTGAGGGGAGGATAAAAAGAGAAGAAAGAAGGAAAAGGTTAATAACCCCTTCCTAAACACTCCTCACTCCCTCTTACCAGCTTCAGAACCCTTTTTTTTAAACTTCAACTCTCCTCTAGGGTCTGTCTTTCCAGATTGTATCTGCCCCACAAGTTGTGACCAGTATTTAGGAACTGGGTGAAGCTTTACACCTCAACCTCCACAGTGGCTGGGCAGGGAAGAGGAAGGGCAGAGGTAAAAAGTAATTCCCTGTACTAGTCTGCAGGGCTACAATAGGAGGGGATGTTATTGCTATCTTATGGAGAAATATTTAGCTCATTTTCCCACTGAAATTATTACCTGTAACTACGATGTCCTGAGTACTAGTAATACTATAATTTAGGACTCTTATGAGTTAAATAAACGTTATAGAGCTAGGCTATGAAGGCATTATGTGCAACACTCTTATAGGAAAGTAAATAATTTCCAATAAGCATATTTCAAACTTTTAGGATACAACCTGTTTTATAAAAGGGATGCCACTACAACACTTTGAAATCAATATGAATGTAAGCCTATACATCAAGTTTAGAAGACGGATAGATACACACAGTTGTGTACTCCATCGCTACAGGATGCAACAGATTGATGAAGAAAAGGCTGACGGGGCTGTATCCTATAATAAATACAGGACTAAGGAATTAGATTTCTGTCCTAGGGTAGGAAAGAAAATGAAAGGATTCTGAGGAGAATGCCTTGACCAACTAATCAGCATATAAAAAGGGAGGGACAGATAGATTGCAGAGGGAATGAGAGAAGACACCAGTCTAATGCAATGTTTTGGGTGGGTGGAAAGTTATGGGCTGTAAACAATCTCACAGATTGAAAATAAAAACAAACAAACAAAAACCGGTTTAGGCTAAACTAATCCACAGATGAGAGATTTAGTAACTGGCAAAGAAAAAGAGTTAACTGTTTATAGTGTTGTTAGACCATATTTTACCTGTGAATCTGACTGGGTCATCTGCTCAGCTAACTGTAAACAAGAATGGAAGGAGTAAAGAATGTCTTCACACAAGCTAGTAATTATATCTTTGTGTTTCAGCTGACTCTTTATAACCAACTGGTGCTTAAGGCTCTGCCTAAATGAATAAAAAGAAAAGAATACAATCACCATCAAGCAACTTAGTCATAAAAACACAACTTGAAAGTACATGTAAAAAATTAAAATGCATCATATATATTAGACATGGCATAATTAAGATGTACTAAGTTTACCTCTGAAGCTGTCATGTTTAAGTTGCTAATTTTTAACTTCTCTTTATAAAATTAAAAAAATTAAACTCTTACTATATGCCAGACACCCTGCTAGGTCCTGGAGATAGAGGTGAATGAAAAGACATAATCTCTGCCCTGTCTGCAAGGAATTTCTGGTCTAGCACAAGAGAGAACATTGAATAATCAGTTAAGTACAATTGTGATCAATGCTAAGATAAAAAGTCCAGGGTGCTACAGTAGAGAGATCTAATCTTATTTGCAGGGTGAGGATACAAAGAAGGCTTCCATGAAGACGTAGCACTTAAACTAAAAACTGAAAGAGAAGCAAGGATTAGCAAAGTGTGGAGTATAGGGAAGCAGGTCTAGGCAGAAGGAAAAGCTGTGACAAGGCTCAAGGACAGGAGGGAGGGACTGACTGATTGACTGTCTTTTTTTAGGGCCACACTCGCGGCATATGGAGGTTCCCAAGCTAGGGGGGTCTAATCGGAGCTGTAGCTGCTGGCCACAGCCACAGCCACAGCAACACCAGATCCGAGCCGCATCTGCAATCTATACCACAGCTCACGGCAACGCTGGATCGTTAACCCACTGAGTGAGTCCAGGGATTGAACCCGCAACCTCATGGCTCCTAGTCGGATTTGTTTCTACTGAGCCACAACGGGAACTCCGACAGGAGGGTTTTATATATTTGAGGACTAAGAGCAGGGGGGAAGCAGCAGAGACTGCCAGTGAAGAAGTCAGGAGCCACAGAGGATTAGGTTTTCACTCTTAGTAAACTGGGATGATGGATTTTAATCAGTGATCTGATTTACATTGTGAAAGATCAACCTAAATGCTGGATAAAAAAATGAACTGGAAGGGGGCAAGAGTAGAAGATATTTGGTGACGATGGTGATGTGGCGAGTTTACTGGCTATTCACTATGTAAATAACACAAATAACTCAATTAATTCTCACTATAGCCCCACAAACATGCTATTGCTATAACTTCCATTTTCAGATGAACAAACTAAGATTCAGAGAAGTTAACCAAATTGCCCAGGGTTAAGAGGAGTGATTTAAGAATGAATTCAAGATATGCAAGGTGGCTCAGAGCTGAAACTTTTCACAACACTATCACTTGTTGGCAACTTAATGACCCAGTGGTGCAAGAAAAGCACCTAAGACCTGTAAGTATTATACTGACCTTTAATGTTTTATGCATGTGTATAAAGCAGAGGTTCTTAACCATTTTTACATCTCAATTATATCTCCTCCCACTCCTATGGATTTGATGATTGCTATGGGCACTCTCCCTAGCTACCCTTTATAACAGTCCAGGTAAAATTAATTTATAAATGGAATTAAATTTGAACTCAAAAGCATGGATTATATTCAGCTCTAATTATAATTGTTAATTATCTAAGCCTGGAAATAAGATACCTGATCGTTAAATAACAGTAGCAGTAAGGCAAGTGGTTAAGACCCATGGCTCATTATTTCAGTACTGGCTAAGCAGAATTTTTTTTTTTTTTGGTCTTTTTAGAGCCGCACATGCAGCATATGGAGGTTTCCAGAGCAGGGGTCGAATCGGAGCTGTAGCTGCCAGCCTACACCACAGCCACAGCAACACAGGATCTGAGCCACAACTGCGACGTACATCACAGCTCATGGCAACTCTGGATCCTTAACCCACTGAGCGAGGCCAGTGATTGAACCCGCATCCTCATGGATACTAGTCAGGTTCATTAACCACTAAGACTTGATGGGAACTCCTAGAACTTTTTTTTTTTTTTGCTGGCATGTGGAGGTTCCCAGGATAGGGGTCTAATCAGAGTTGTAGCTGCCAGCCTACGCCACAGCCACAGCCACGCAGGATCCGAGACGCGTCTGCAACCTACACCACAGCTCACGGCAATGCCGGATCGGTAACCCAATGAGCAAGGCCAGGTATCGAACCCGCAAACTCATGGTTCCTAGTCGGATTCGGTAACCACTGAGCCACGACGGGAACTCCCCTATAACCTTTTTTTAATCTTAGAAGCAGCAAGGTAAGGAAGTTCAATTTGGTTTGGAAGCTACATGTACAAAATCTGGATTTTCAGACAACAGTGTCAGTAAACATCACACATATCCATACCAAATGTTTTATATGCAATCTAAGAAAACATAAATAATTAAGGTTTTGGATTTGGAAAATATATTACAAAAAGTAAAAACAAAACAAAAACTTACTTAATTATAAATTTCCAAGTATTGGCATGGAATGCGTGGTCCATACTGGAAATAACAGAGCAGATATCCAACAATGAATGAATAACTAAAAAGAAAAATAATAGAACTCTTAGGACATTCAAATGTCATATGAGGGTGAGTTTCTTCCATGTTTAAACATATTTACTGAACAATTTCAACACTCGTTAAAATGGTAATACAGCTTGAAAAAACTTAATTAGTGAAAGTAAACGTCATACTTTTGATTTAGGGTTTTTATAAGTTATGGAAAATTAAGTCTGAAGTTTATAACTACTCTATAACCTAAATAAAACTAATACTCAGTGAAATAAAAGTTGTGCCCTACTATAACTGAAATATTCTACAGATATTCTAATCCAAAATGACAAAACATAGGAAAGAAAACTTAAGGAACAATCAAAACAAATTTGCACGGTACTCATTAAGGCATCTACTCTGGTAGATTATTTGTTAAAAATAAGCACAATAAATCCCCTTTTTGAGTCCACATTCTTGGGCAGTTCCCTTCCACACAGACTCTAGGCTTAGCCACATAACTTTTGCTTTGGTCAACAGGACAAAGATAAACATAAGGTATGCAGACACTTTATAAGTCCCTGCTTCCTTGGGCCTGCCCTCTCTTGCTGCTCTTAGAACCCTGAGGCCATCAGCAGGTGGCCGCACCTGGGCTAACCTGCTGGATGATGTGCTCCCTACCCTTGGATGGCTCAGTACCTTACCTCTCCCTCTCCCAAAGCTACAAACACATCAGTGAGCCAGTTACTCCGTGCAGAGCAGAGAAAGCTGTCCCAGCTGAGCCCTGTCTACAATGCTAACTCTGAATTGTGAATAAATAAAATAGCAGCTGCTTTAATGTCACAGATTTTGGGGTGGTTAGAGAGCAATGGATACCTGATAATACCTCCACAAAACCAACTTATCATCTTTTTGCTGAAGCTATGAATGCAATCTTTGCCCAACTCTGGGTCATGATCCATCAAGCGATGAAATTAATGAAATAGCAAGCAGTAATTCTTTAAAAATGAAATAGACTAAGGAGTTCCCACTGTGGTGCAGGAGAAACGAATCCAACTAGTATCCATGAGGATGCGGGTTGATCTCTGGCCTCACTCAGTGGGCCAAGGATCTGGCATTGCCATGAGTTGTCACAGATGTGTCTCGGATCCCATGCTGCTGTGGCTGTGGCTGTGCTATAGGCTGGCAGCTGTAGCTACGATTCAGCCCTAGCCTGGGAACTTTCATATGCTGAACCTGCAGCCTAAAAAGCAAAAAATAAAAGAAAAAGAAATAGACTATAATAGAGCATATTACATGCAAAATGGCATTATTTCATGCACAATAAGTAACTGAATGTAGTATATACATACACATTCACAAACATACACATATATGTAATCATGTGTGTTCTGGGAAGAAATACAAACTTCATTTCTTACTATGAGTTATGGTTTAGAAACTCTGAAAGCTACTGCTTCAGAATTTGGACATCAGAGGATATAAAGTTGAATAACTTTCTTTGAAATAATAATTGTGGAGAAATCGACCTACTGTGAACACTGACTAAATATACAAATCTACATTATTGCATCAAATATCAATTCTACAAAATACAAAATTTGAGATTAAAAGTTTACTGGGTAGAATTTGCATTTTTTAACACATAAGATCATGAATCATTAGAAACAATGTTGGGTTCTATAATTTAACTGATGTTCAGTTTATAGTCAATATATACCATACACTAATTAATAAGCTTTCTTCACTCACCTACTACCATATCCAAAATACCATCATTCTCATCTATCAAAGGGTCTATGCAAACCATATCCAGCAGTTCCATTAGCTGCTTTTGAAGAGAATAGGCCTCTTTGAAAAGCGCCTGCAGAAGGTCTGAGACCAGGTGTAAACGCCCAGAATAGACAGATTCACTATTCTGTACACAAAGAAATAAAAATAAGAGAAAAAGCAAATCACAAAAAGCTCAAGAGCCAAATTTAACTCCTTCTATCAGAACTCATAAATTTAATTATGTACAGTATATTTCAAGAGATGCAAGCATGTATCAAATATAATTTCTGACTTCTAAGATCTTACAAATGTAAAACTTAAAGGCAGATAAATAACATCAGGTCTGGTGCATGACATTTTAGTACCCTATCATCAAAGAGGAGCATTTATTAACTAGCTAGCAATTTTCATTCACCCAACAAATAGGGCTATCAAAATTGCCTGTGACCCACATATCTTAGGCCAGTTTTTGTGCTTTAAAGCTGCCTCAAGACTTAAAAAGGGTCCATTTCTTGTCTCCCCAAACTGACATAATCATTAAGGAATGCATCTGAGCCACCAATGCCATGACAGGACTATTTAGGATCCTTGTGACTCAACATAAAGTCATATCACTTCTTTCCTTATCAAAAGGAAACAGAATAAGACAACAAGAAAAACAGCAAAAGTCCCCTTTTTATGACTTCCTTATTACTTATTGTGAAACAAATATTTACCTATGTGCTCTTTGTTCTATGGAAAAGTCTATTGCAATAATACAGGCTAAAATATAAACTTACAGACACTGTAAACACTACAAACTCAGCCCCTTTGCCCACGAATTCTAGGCCATTTAAAGTGTACTTAGATCCACTACTCACCTTACAATGTACAAATGTACTTTTGATTACATGTAGGACTGAGGAGGGGAGACTATGAATATTTTCTAGAATGATGGATTCCTGAGTGGTACAGACATGCTGAACACATCCTGTAAGAGTTCCTAATAGTTGTACCATGGTCTGGAAATAAGGAAAAGAACTTTCATTCAGAATATATTTCTGTGTACCTAAAAGGTGTCAAACAACATGATGGGTGCTAGGGATAGAGCAGTGAACAAAGCAGACCCTATGTTCCTCCTTACACATGACTTGAGTCTATCAGAACTACAAGTATTAGTCTGTAGCTAGCCATTTGGTTTAAAAAAAAAAAGGGAAGTTGGAATCCTAATCCACACATCAAAGCATGTGGCAGGTGTTCTATACATAGACTTTGGAATTGCACGCAGGGAACGCTATCTTGATTACTTGTCCTCCTAATGCAAGTTTAGATGTTTACTCAGCACGAAATTGTATAAAAATTCAGAATTTAGGAGTTCCTGTCGTGGCTCAGCGGAAACAAATCTGACTGGTAATCATGAGGACTCAGGTTCGATCCCTGGCTTTGTTCAGTGGGTTAAGGATCTGGCATTGCCGTGAACTGTAGTATAGGTCATCCGCTACAGCTCCGATTCGACACCTAGTCTGGGAACCTCCATATGGCAAAGGTGCAGCACTAAAAAGACAAAAAAAAAAAAAAAAATTCAGAATTTATGTTTCTGAAATGTCTTTAATTCTGTAAATTTAATTCCAGCACTGGGCCATTATATAAAGAATATACAGCTAATTAGTATCATATAAAAATTCTCACACTCTTTAAGCTCCCTTCCACCCCCCCCAATATATTTGACATACCTGTAAAATATTTCTTAGAGTGGTCTGGATTTCTAAATTTTGGCTTGATAGACCTCTGGCTTGACTGGTTAACTCATACATCATGTCATCAAATAACTTTACAGTCTGTGAAAACAAGAAGGTTATAAATAGTACTAGGAGACACTAGAAAAGGAAAGACATATCTTTAAAGAAAAAAAAATCAGATGATTTGATTTTGCATTAACAGCCATAAAACACTGTCTTGTGTAACAACTGCACCTAATAAAGTTATTAAAAAATACATATGTAGTATAGAATTTTACAAAAGAATCTCTTAAAAAAAAGCCTCCAACAAGAATTGATTTGTTTTCCATTCCTATGATTTGAATCTATTCAATAACATCCATTAAAAAAATCACTTGAAGTCTATTTTTTGATAGAACAAAAGCCTTCCTCTTATACTTAAATAAATTAAAGATGACGGTCTTAACCAATCAACACTCACAAGGCTATTTTCTGGTAATAGTAATGAACTTGTGAATTACCTATTCACTTGTATCTCATCAGTTCCCCTTTTTGACCAACTCAAAATACCACTCCTGGGTTGCTGTACTGCATGTGACCTCAGAACGAAGTGTTTTTGTTTGTGAAAAGTTAACTACCCTAAGATCTTAATACTCTAAACAAGTTAAATGTCTGTTTCATCCATATAATAGCTGGCCCTTATTTTGGGGGTCAAAAACAAATTTTAAGAAACTTTTTAGATAGACAACAATCCAGTGAATACGAGTAAAAGGAGTTTGGATGACTACTTGCTTTGAAGCTAAACTAAGGAATTCATTCCAATAAGACATGTTATCACACACAATGTTTAATTTTGGCACCAAAGTACCTTTAACTCCTACAACTAAAAAAAAAAAAAGGTATGACTGTGCTTTTCAGAGCAAAGGTATACCACATGATATCTAAAAGGTAAAAATGCAGTTGGTGAATTTGATGTTTTCTCTATAGTTATTTCATTTTATCAATATTCCAGCCTTTTTTGTCTTTTTTTTTTTAATGACCGCACCTGCAGCATATGGAAGTTCCTAGGTTAGGGGTCGAATCTGAGTTGCAGCTGCAGGCCTAGGCCACAGCCACAGCCACAGCCATAGCGGATCTGAGCCCCAACTACGACCCACACCACAGCTTGAGCAACACCAGATCCACTAAGCAAGGCTAGGGATGGAATCCGCATCCTCATGGACACTATGCTGGGTTGTTAACCTACTGAGCCACAATGCGAACACCCTACCCAGCCTTTTTATTCTAAGAACTCTAACAAATTCTGGCTCCATTTTCCAAACAATGGAATTTAGCAATTATTAATAAACTCTACAGAGAAGATACAAAAGAAATTTAAATAATATCATCATCTATTTCAAATACTCAACTAAAAGCTTTAAAATACAAAAATATTTAAAATTAGCTATAGGAGTTCCCGTCGTGGCTCAGTGGTTAATGAACCCAACTAGCATCCATAAGGACATGGGTTCGATCCCTGGCCTCGTTCAGTGGGTTAAGGATCTGGCATTGCTGTGAGCTGTGGTGTAGGTCACAGATGCAGTTCAGATCCCATGTTGCTGTGGCTGTGGCACAGGCTGGCGGCTACAGCTCCGATTCAACTCCTCGCCTGGGAACCTCCACATGCCGCTTGTGGGCCCTAAAAGACAGACATACATACATACAAACATACATAAATAAATAAATAAAATTAGCTACAAATAACGTAAATTCAATTAGCAAAGGACCATACTCCCTGAAAATATAAAGTCACCGAATGATAACACTAACACAATCATATTCTCACATGAGATCTTTATTTTTAACTACATTTGTATTTCAAATATGTGATACATAAAGAAGTCACAATTAAGATTAAATGGTCTAAAACTGAGGCTAGATTTTAACAGCCTTTATAATGTGAACTGATTATGACAGTAATTGTACCTTACCTTTGGCAGCACTTGTGAAAAGCAGGTCTGTTCCAGTGTCAGGTGGTTCATATGAGGTAAAAACATTTTTACAACAATTTTCAGAATTTCTATAAAGCAAAATAGTAACATATTTTGCAGCAATATTCAGTCATATCAGCTAACAAAGATCACTACCCTTTCCCAAAATGCAAGAATATGTAAGTACTACCAATCTAAAGCTATGTACAATTTCAAAATGCCACACTATGTAGAGAAACCATTAAAAATTGAATAACCTGAAGTAATAGCAAGGCTTAAAAAAAAAAAAAATCAATCTGTATGTCCAGCCATCGGGGATAGGTTAATGGATATGGGTACATATATTGAATAGGATCTGCTATACTTAAAGTGATTGTTGGATTGTTTAAAACCATGATAGATTGTTCACAGCACTTTAAGGTAAAAAGGTTCTAAATAGTATAACTTCAATTTTAATGTGTGTGTGTGTATATATATATATATATATATATAAAATAACATTATATGTATACAAAGAATAATAGGCTGACAGGAATATATAAAATCAAAATGAGGAGTTCTCATCATGATTCAGTGGTTAACGAATCTGACTAGGATCCATGAGGACGCAGGTTCAATCTCTGGGCTCGCACAGTGGATTAGGGATCAAGTGTTGCCATGAGCTGTGGTGTAGGTTGCAGACTCAGCTCAGATCTGGCATTGCTGTGGCTGTAGCGCCGGTTTGACCCCTAGCCTGGGAACCTCCATATGCTGTGGGTGTGGCCCTAAAAAGCAAAAAATCAAATCAAATCAAAATAAGAATGTTCTATGCCAAAATCTTAAAACATACCAGATTAATGATTGTTATATTATCTTTTCTGTTTCTGCATGTTACAAACTTTCTATAATGAATAATTAAAATCCCTTTAAATAGGGAATTTAAAGTGAGATAATTAAATTCCCCTTAAATAGGGCATACAAAACTGCATTGAGATATGTGGGACTCAAGGTCTTAAAGACACCAAAGTAATTATAAAATAAGATACTTTTACTTACGAATATGCTCAATCCAACTGTCAGAATGTTGATACATTGAGTAAGAAAATTAAGGAAGACATTAGTATTATGGTAATAAGATATTTACTACTGAGAACAGTTTCAAAGGACCATCCTTGACATTTAAGCAATGATCAGTAAGAGACTGATATTAGACTCAAATTACTGGCTTAATTTTGCTTTAAAAAACTTAATGGGAGTTCCCGTCGTGGCTCAGTGGTTAACGAATCCGACTAGGAACCATGGGGTTGCGGGTTCCATCCCTGGCATCGCTAAGTGGGTTAAGGATCTGGCGTTGCCGTGAGCTGTGGTGTAGGTTGCAGACGCAGCTCAGATCCCACGTTGCTGTGGCTGTGGCTGGCGGCTACAGCTCCTGTTAGACCCTTAGCCTGGGAACCTCCATATGCCGCGGGTGTGGCCCTAGGAAAGACAAAAAAAAAAAAAAAAATGTTTATTGAGTAAACAATATAATGAAAATATGTTAAAGAAACATTTTCAAAATTGCATGGGGATAAATTTGTATTTACAAACCATGTGCAGCTGACATATTTCTGACAGATGAGAAACAGTCTATAATAATTTCTGGTTTCTGAAACAGACATTTCTTCCTCCTCAGTATTTCTATAGAACTTTATTTGCACCTGGCTTAAGTATTGATCACTGCCTATCTCCTTTCCATTTTACTAGCACATCTATCTTACCACCTTACCAGACTGAAGCTCTTTTGCACACTGGAGCTTACAAACATGTGATAATAAGTTTTCCTGTGTTCATCGCAAAAGTTAACAGTAATCATACTATGAACTATACACTTTTATAACAACTAGAATAACTGTTAGAAATGTTTTACTATAGGAGTTCCCGTCGTGGCGCTGTGGTTAACGAATCCGACTAGGAACCATAAGGTTGCGGGTTCGATCCCTGCCCTTGCTCAGTGGGTTAACGATCCGGCGTTGCCGTGAGCTGTGGTGTAGGTTGCACTTGCTCAGTGGGTTAATGATCCGGCGTTGCCGTGAGCTGTGGTGTAGGTTGCAGACACGGCTCGGATCCTGCGTTGCTGTGGCTGCGGCGCAGGCCAGTGGCCACAGCTCCGATTAGACCCCTAGCCCGGGAACCTCCACATGCCACGGGTGCGGCCATAAAATGACAAAAGGCAAAAAAAAAAATGTTTTACTATAAAAATAAGTTTTATTAAAGAATGCGTTAAGAAGAAAATGAATAAACCATTCCCCATCACAGTAATTACAAGAATCAATTTTTCCTCTGAAATCTTACTTTCCATATATGTATTTTCCAGCTGCAATCAAAATAAGGTATAGTCATTAACTCATTTTAATTCAGTAAGGTAGAACTTGCTTCATGGAAAAATTTCAGTAAAGGTCAAAAAAAATTCTAGCCTCTTGCAAAATTACACATAAGTTATGATTATGCAGGCATTCAGTTAATGACTGGAAAATAATGTGTAAAATGCAAAACGAGACAAAAATTAGTTAAGGTGATAGGACTGTGGATTTATTGGAAACTTTCATTTGTTGAAAAGTGTTGAAGATAAAATAAAACCAAAATCTGGAAAAAAAATAACTAATGAGACTCCCAGGCAGTTTTAAAACAAGACGATTTTTTTTCTTAGCCCTTCACTGAATGCTTCATATGTGCCGGGCACTATTCTAGAAGCTGGAAACAATACAGTGAAAACAAAATTCCTGCATTTACGAACTTCATATAAAGAGGAAAAGCAAAAGAGAAACAAATTAAAAAAGATAATTTACCATGATGAAAATTTGTTCTTTGGAAAACTGAACAGAGCAATGTGGTAAGTATTACAGACTGGCTTTAGGTGAATCACCTAAAACTAAGAAGCTCTGCAAAAGGATCACTGAGGTTACATTTGAGCTGAGGCCTGAATGAGATGTACAACAGGCTGAAAGAACAAAGCTCAAGAATCAGCAAACATGAAGATCCTGAGCTGGCTGAGCTTCCTGTCCTTGTGGATCGCGTTTAGTGAGGTAAGTTAGGAGAGAAGGACAAAGCATAAAACACAAGAAGCCTTGAAGGTAAAAGTTTAGATTTTATTACTAATTTGTTAAGAAGCCACTGGGGAGTGGTTTAAAAAGGCTTTCTGGACTTCCCGTCATGGTGCAGCGGAAACACATCCGACTAGGAACCATGAGGTTGTGGGTTCAATCCCTGGCCTCGCTCAGTGGGTTAAGGATCCAGCATTGCCATGAGCTGTGGTGTAGGTCACAGATGCAGCTCAGATCCTGCGTTGCTGTGTCGGCCAGCAGCTGCAGCTTGGATTGACCCCTGGCCTGGGAATCTCCCTACGCCTCAGGTGTGGCCCTAAAAAGCAAATAAAATAAAATTTTCTAAAAAATTAAAAATAAAAAAAAAATAAAAAGGATTCCTATACTTGTGGATCAAATGTAGTGAAGTAGTTGGGAGAGAAGGACAAAGCTTAAAACATGAGGAGCCTTGAAGGTAAACGTTAGATTTTATTACTAATTTAAGAAGCCTGGGGAGTAACATGATGTTTTCCACTCTGAACTTCTTTTGAACTTTTTTTTTTTTTTTTGCTTTTTAGGGCCACATTCACGGCATAGGGAGGTTCCCAGGCTAGGGGTCAAGTCTGAGCTACACCACAGCCACAGCAACACAGGACCAAACTGCGTCTACAACCTACATACACCACAGCTCACAACAATGCTGGATCCTTAACCGGCTGAGCAAGGCCAGGGATCGAACCTGCATCCTCATGAATGCTAGTCAGATTCGTTAACTGCTGAGCCACGACAGAACTTCAAGGGAACTATTAGCAACAGTCCAAGTGAGAGGTTTAAAGGAGTTTGAAATAGTGATAGGAACGGGGATGGAGACAACATTTGGATTCAAGATATAGGAGTTCCTGTTGTGGTTCAGCGGTAATGAACCAACGAGTATCCACGAGGACTTGGGTAAAATCCTTGGCCTCGCTCAGTGGGTTAAAGGATCCAGCGTTGCCACAAGCTGTGGTATAGGTAGAAGACAAGACTCAGATCTGGCGATGCTGTGGCTATAGTATAGGTCGGCAGCTGTAGCTCCAATTCGACCCCTAGTCTGGGAACTTCTATACGCTGCACCCAGGGCCCTAAAAAATGAGGGGGAAAAAAAAGACATAGTTTGAGGTCAGAAACAAAAGAAATGCTGATTGGATGCGATAAAGAGAAGACTGAAGGTTTTGGCTTGAGAAACCATTTATTTACATGAAGAAGGTTGGGGAAAGAACATGTTCAGGTTAAGTTTGAGCTGCAAAACCAAGCGGGAATGTTCATTTTCAATTACTGAAATCTCCCTATAACCTCAAGGGGTAAAAGAAAACCATGTTCCTTATCTGTGTTTCCCCAAAGCCTAGTACCAGATGAGGATGACTTTGTTTCCCAAGGCAAAATCCTTTAGGACAGCAATTCCATACCCGCATAAGGACTAAGAAAAGGCTTTGATACCTATGGCAATGCCCAGGCGAATGATTTCTAAGTGACAACAATATTTACATTTGGCCTTAGCTGTCAAATATTTGTGCAGTATTCAGACTCTCTCAAGTGAAGGTCTTTTTGTGAGTGCAGTCTTATGTTGAAGTTTTATGTTCTCAAAACTGTTTAAGAAAAAAAAAACAAAAATTATCCCTTAACATGAAGGGCTAGGACTCCAAGCACATTTACAACCAAAACAGGATTTGCCTGATAAAAAATAGTCTGCACCTGCACAACGCAGACCTCAAGTACCTCAAACCCAGCTGACCAAAACTAATAACCAAAGAAAAGGCAACTCCTTCTTCCCACCAATAAACGAAAAGAGGTTCGAAAAGGGGAGGGGAAGAACACTTCTTTTCACTTAATATCTTTTACAGACTCGGGATCATGGGAGAACTACGTCCTTCAATTTAATTCTCAAAATAGTGAGGAAAATATTCATTTCCATCACCCGTTTTAGCGATAAGACTCAAGTGTGTCTCCTCTCTCTACTACATTTGGAGTCAGCTCACCTTACAGCGCAAATTTGAGTCCTTACCCCCCCTCCATGCAGAAGTATTCACACTTAATTGCACGCACACAACAACGCAAAGACCCAGTCAAATATAAGAAAACGCCACATCCACCGACAAAAATTATTGGCAGAACACCTCTGCGAGTCCTTCCAAGTCCAAAGCCAGGCATGCCTTCCGTCTCGTTACCTACGGCCTGCTTTTCCTTCCCTCGCTTATCTACCTCGCTTAGCGACAAAGACAACAGAGGGTTAAAACCGCAAGACTACAACACCGACCGGCGGCAGCCGCATTGAGGCACAGGAGGGAAGGTTAAAGACCCGCCCCACAACCCTAAGTAGAAGTGACAGTGAAGGATATAAGGAGCCGAGGCAGGACAGACGGCAGCTCCCGGCGGCACACCTCCTCCGTCCAGCTACTTAATTCTTCCAGGGCAACCGCACTCTCCGGGACCGCCCGTTCCTGAGACATGCTTTCGCCCTTTGACCAAAGCGACCAAGCGCTCCCGCCAAAGCCGAGACCGGAAACTCCCACCGTCCCGGCAGGCCTTGCGAGCCAGAACCATAGAGAGGAAGCGCGCTCCGTTTCTTGGTGAGTCCGGGACCCCCACCGCCACCGAGGCTGGGAAGAAAGCCCGGTTTGTCTGGCCTGCGGAGGACTCAGCTCACTGGTGCGCACTTTCCGTCTGGAGCATCTGGCTGGAGCTCTCCAACCGGGTGAGCTGGGAACGTGCGGGCCGGCGATCATCCCCAGGTCTGGATCACGTCAGTGTTGTTTTGAGACGCTGGCGAGGGGGGAGGGGGACGTGAGTCCCCAGAGTTGCTATCCTCCGTCCCTCGGAGCTTTGAGATTGCGCATCTGGAGTCGGGTTTGACCTGGGACCTGCAGCCGGAAATGACCCCAAGCCCCGCGGTGCAGAGAAGTAAAAACTACCCACTTAATGTGTTGATCCTTCCCTGTATGTCATAAGTAATGAGGATAAAGACCCCACCTGCCAGAATTGTTGTGCAGATTGAAGTAGCTGGTATATATTAAGTGTCTGCACAATAGGGAGATACAGGGAAGAGTCTCGGTGAAGTTTCTTCCATTTTCTAGGGGGCTCTTCACACAGTTCAGTGCCCTTATTTTGTCTCAAACTGATCTTTATTAATTATTCCACAGTTACCCGACTCCCGAACACTCAGGGCTGCAGATGGCCGCAGAATGTAGTGAGGTCACTTGTATGAATTTACACACACCAGAGCATACCTGTGCATGTTTTTTAAAAGGACGTTCATTTACCAAATATAGGCTTGCAGTCCTCACTTGAAACTGTAACAGACTGAAGTGAAGAGGTTTTGGCAGTTTGGCCAATAAATATGTTTGGGCAGGATCATGACAGATGAAAGACACTAAGAAACTAGGCTCTTCATTTACTATCTAAGAATGTTGAATTGTTAAGCTATTTCTAGTTGTTGCCACTGTTGTTTTGTTTGTTTTTATAGTTTATTCTCTTCAAATTTTGAACCCTGAAGGGTGTGTGCGTTTCCAAATCTTGTCTCCCTCTCCCTCCACAGCATTCATAGAAAAGGCAACGGTTTGGGGGTGGGAGCTGGGGCTATTTAATATTATGTGTAAACCAAATGTGTCATTTTGCTTTTTAATAACAATTTACTTCTTTTTTCCCCTCTAGAGCTAAACTGAAAGAAGAATAAAGACCTCTAAAAACTCATTTGGAAATATCCCTAAATATTTGTAACTGTGTATAAGCAGCTAAAGAGAAATAGGCCTCCAACAAAATTAACTGAATAATTGGAGCAGGGTTGTTTGTGTGTCATCAATTCTATGCAGAAGTTGAAGAATCTTCCTTTGAGTTTAAGGATTGTGTGCATTTAATGAGAGGATGACTTTTCAGTTTAATTTCACAATAGAAGACCATCTGGAAGCTGAATTAACACCCCTTGGAGATAGAGCTTTGGCCCTGGATTTCTCTAAAGAATCTTCAGTCTCAGAAAGACAAAAAGGTAAACATAGTGACAAAAAATCTTCCACAAAACAGTTTGACTTGCTTCAGGATCTTTTGTGGGAACATAAGGCGGTGGGAAATACAGCTCCCTCTCAAGACACAGACCACTCACTCGATGCAACTAACAGTTCAAGTCACTTGGAGCAGTATGAAAAACAGCCCTGCTTGAGAGTTGCCAAAGAGCATGCTATGCCTAAAGATTTAAAGAAAGTGTTAGAAAGTAAAAGCATAGAAACATTACCAGGCCTCCAGCACGTTAACATATCCGTAGTGAAAACCAGCCTTTTGAAAGAGAACTTCCCTGGAGAAAACATCATTTCAAAAAGCTTTTCTTCTCACTCTGATCTGATTACAGGTGTTTATGAAGGAGGTTTAAAAATCTGGGAATGTACCTTTGACCTCATGGCCTATTTTACAAAAGCCAAAGTGAAATTTGCTGGGAAAAAAGTGTTGGATCTTGGTTGTGGTTCAGGGTTGCTGGGTATAATGGCATTCAAGGGAGGGGCCAAGGAAATTCATTTTCAAGATTATAACAGTGTGGTGATTGATGAAGTAACTTTACCTAATGTAGTGGCTAACTCCACTTTGGAAGATGAAGCAAATGACCTAAATGAGCCAGATGTGAAAAGATGCAGAAAATCAAAAGTAGCACAAGAATTATGTAAATGCCGGTTCTTTTCTGGGGAATGGTCCGAGTTTTGTAAGCTTGTACTAAGCACAGAAGAATTCTTTGAAAAATACGATCTCATTCTTACCTCAGAAACCATTTACAATCCTGATTATTATGGTCCTTTGCACCAGACATTCCTTAGATTGTTAAGTAAAAATGGACGGGTGCTTATGGCCAGCAAAGCACATTATTTTGGTGTGGGTGGAGGTATTCATCTCTTTCAGAAGTTTGTAGAGGAAAGGAATGTATTTGAGACTAGAACGCTCAAAATAATTGATGAAGGACTAAAGAGATTCCTAATTGAAATGACTTTTAAACACCCCAGTTAACGTCCATTCAGTTTCCTACATAAAATAAACAATAATGAAGACCTTGTTTTGAATATTTGATTTCTTCTTTGCTCTTACTTTTTTTCTGAAATTATGATGCTTGTTTATCCAACTTAGAGACCGACTGTATTAGCCACATTGTACTTGCTAGGTGAAACTGAGAAAATAGTGTTCCTAAACTTTAGAAGAGATCTAGGAAATCATTTTGTGGGAAAGTTTTCTGTTCTCCACTTTCATTTGACTTTTCTTTTGCCTTTGGCATATAAATTTGTTCCCTGAAAAACCTGCCATTTCTTACCTCAAGTTTGAGTTGCTTTGTTGGTTTCTGTTCACATGAAGTGCCTGGCCGATTACTATGCTGCTAATTCTAAAGGCCTACACATTTAGGTACATATGTACTGAAATGGTTCTGAACCTAAGTCTTAGATTGAAGGCCTTAGGTAACTAGGAAGAAATTTTTGTCTTTATATCCACTTCTTGTATAATAAGAATTAGAATGCTCAGCAGTTGAGTGTACACTGAGATGGGAAATAAGGGAGAACTATGATACAGAATATAAAAATGATTTAAAAAAATCTTATAGTGTTACAGCCCTTTTGAACCAAGGAAATAGGAGTCTCCAGGGTCTTGGAAGGAGGAAAAAGAATAGGAAATGCAGAATTCCAGATTCTGGGGAGTAAAGCCTCTTCACTAGTTAAATACTAGGGAAGAGAAGGGGAGAAAAAGTATTTTGATTCTAATGCAAAAATTTTCACACTTAGCATATTGAAAATTGGGATCTGCCTTACTATCTCTATTATACAACTGGAAGTATTTTTTTTTTTTGGAGGTACCTAAAATAATGGTATGATTTGGATTCAGTGAAATGTTGTATATACTCGACCTTGTTAACTATGCACCTTGTCCGTATCTTGCTTAATATTTATATCATCCCCATCTTAATAGTGATCATAATAACTGTTTTCCTCATTTACTATTTGCAGGGTAGAAGAAATTTATATATACTAACATTTAATATTCATAACAGCTCTGAAGTAAGTTATAATTACTAGCTCCATTTCTTAAGGAAATTGAGACTCAAGAAGGTAATTTAATCCCAATTGCATTCCTCACGTTCAGAACCAGACTCTGAACTGAGATTATTTTATTTTCAATTTTGACCAGGTCTGAGGCATACAGAAGTTCCCAGGCCAGGGATCAAATCCACACCACAGCAGCAACCCCAGCCACTGCAATGACAATGCCCGATCCATAACCCACTGAGCCACAAGGGAACTTGTGAAATCTTTTTAGAAGCTTTTAGAAATCTTTTTAGAAGCTTTACTCTTCACCACCCCAGTAGTCTTATAATGCCTGTTTTTCATCACAAGTATTTCTTAACCCCCTTTTATTATTCTGACATGAATGTGAAAGAAACTTTTTTACTTACATACATTAAAAATAATTTGTATTACACATAAATCCCTAATGCATGTCATACATATGTCATATGTATATGTCACACACACGCACACACACGCACACACATATATACATACACACACACAATATGAAGAAAGTCATTTATATTCCATCAGGTAAATGCTCAGGTGCAACTACTGAGAGGACATGTATTCCCAGTGCTTGTACCTAGGCTACCGTGACTGCAATGTCACAGCTTCAATTCCAGACCTATGAACTAGATAGCGTAGAACAGGCCGTGAGCATGTATTGCTAATTGAGGAGGTATAAAGCATTGAACAGTATCCTATGACGACAGTATCAATTATTTTGAGACAAAAGATATCTCTCAGTTCCAAGATGAATTAGACACCCAAACAGGTGTCATCTGGAGGCCTGTCCAGGAGTAGAAGTGACACAGGCCCTGAACAGGGCCTTAGGGCACATTTCAGTCCTGAGGGAAGTGGGGGCAGGGGGGAGGGGGTGGTTCCAGGTAAAACAGCAGGAATCAAAGCAGAAGCCCAGTCCTGGGAAATAGATAATCCTGGGGATTGAAGGTAATTTTGGAGGTGACAGCCTAACAGGGACACAGTCACCATGGATAGCTGGCAGCAAAAGAGACTTGAGATAAAATTGTGAACTTAAATTCAGGAGAAGGGCACAGAATACACTTTCTCATGTAAACAGTTTAATCATGTAAAGAGGCTAAGACAATAAGCGTTGAAGTCAATACTTGAGTTAAAATTCACATTTCAAACTGTGAAACAGGGCTTATAGCAGTGTCTACAATTTTTTTAAGGATAATAGTTAATATTGAGCCCTTACCATGGTTCCTTCTACATGATTCCTATGTATAAGTGGAAATTATTATGTTCATGAATTCTCATAGTATTTAGTCATCCTGTTTTCTCAACCAAATAGGAAGCCTTGTTCCCTTTTGTTAAAAATCAGGACTGTGACTTTAGAGTTTACAAGTCCCAGTTCAGAACTTGCAGAAAGTTGTAGATTCCAGAAATTTCACCGCCCAGGGCCAAATCCCATTCTGTCTTTCCACAACCCTCTCCCTCACTTCACCTTGCAATTTCTAAATTGTCCTTTTGGGATGTCTAGGCATTACAGAGCATTAGGGTTGAAGAAGAATGCATCTTGTAAATTTGTTTCTAAAGACTCTGTCACATATGGGTGGAGTGATGCCTTCATGCAGATGGGGCTGACACACTTCCTTTGTCATGTAATCAACGACACAGGTACTGCACTGCCCTCAGGGGAGACGGGTTCAGCTGCTCAGTTAGAGGAGAAAATATGCCTTCACATTTCAGTACCCTCCATAGTGTTTTATCATAGTTAAAAAGCAGTTATTTGAAAAAGGAAACAGCAAATAAATTATGTGACAACATAAATTTGATTCTTTGCCAACACCTCACCTAGAATTTCCTGAACTTACATACACTGTGTTATGGTGGCATTGAGCTTGCTGATAGTAAGGTTTTTCTTTGGGTAAAAGTGCACATTCAAAATGACCATCCTAAGTTGGGTGCAGCCCAGCAGAGAAAGTTCTCTGTTCCGTAAAAGAATCCTTTATTGGAGTTCCTGGTTGCAGCTTCTAGACAACCAGGATGGTTGGAGTAATCCGCGGTACGTTTATCACCTTATAATTCCGATTGCTGTTTTCTTAAGTAATTAAAAGTGAACTCAGATAACCCTTAAAAGTAGCTTCATCATCTATATAGGAAGTTGTCAAAGTGAAGTGCTTTTTCAGGAGAAGTTTTAATACTCTATTTGAAACAGTAAAAATCACAATAATAGCAGACAGCTGGGTAAACTAAGTATTATTAAAGAAAATATTACAAAGGAAGTGCGTCAACTCTGGTTAGCATGGAGGCATTTGCTACCCTCCACCTCATTTTCTGAGCTTCAGGCAGAGAGGCTCTGGGGCAGTGGAAAAAGACCTAAGGGTACAAGTGCATAGTTCCTATGAAAAATGGGAAGTTTAAAGGCAGAACACAGCCTGTGAGTGACTGAGTGTTTACAAAATAATTTACAAGATGCATTCCTCTTCAATCTTAATACTATGCAATGCCAAAGCATGCAAAAAAAGGACAACAGGATAAGTGGCCAAGAAAGTTATGATCTTTAAAAATGCAATGAAGGACTTTGATTCAATTAATTAAACTTCACGAGTAGTAGCATACTCCTCATATTAGCTGAGGATAAAAAGCCCATCCTGAAGTGTGTTTTAAAGTTTAAATTATATAATTTGCCTTTAGTACCTAATATAGAAGCAGTAATATCTCCCACTTTTTTTCCAGCGAAAAGACAGTCCCTGCTTTTAGTCATTAGTTTGAGACTCTTTCTCTCTCTCTCTCAATATCTGTATCAATATCTTGATGTCCATAATCTATGTCTGTTGGGGAGAGGGAGCAAGTCAAATTCATGAGAAAAATATATGTGATTGTACTCTGCTTAAGTCTTCTTAAACTTCCA
>PVHT021183576.1:2199549-2211889 GCA_004024745.2 Catagonus wagneri
AAGCTCCTTTGGGCTAGTGAGGGGAGACTGAGAAGAGATTACACTTGACCCCAGACTCAAAGGTAAGTAGTCTTTTATCGGACTACTAGAGGAGTGAGGTTGGGAGAGCATGAAACTGGGTACAAGGTGGCCGAAGGGCTAGTCTGTGAAAAAGTACTGAACCTTAGGAGTATGTTAATTTGTTAACTCATGGACTATTAAGTGAATACTGACTATGGGCACCACATTCTAGGTGTTGAGTGATAGGTTCCCAGCAGGACAGAGACAGACTCCCATCCCACCCACCAAATGTGGCTGTTCACCTTGGAGACTTGCTGTGGACACCCTCCCCCAGAATGTGGATGTGAGGCAGAATAAAAACTCAGCTAGTCAATTCAGGAGCATGGGCTTCGATGCATTCTTTGATATGGCTATTGATTAACATTTGCGGCTTAAGGTCTCGGGGGACTAACATCTCCACAGGGCTTGTTTACTATAGGAAGTGTACTTACTCCCAGATGGCCATTAATCTCTAACCCCCTGAGACTCAGTTTATGGGAAAAAAAGGGCACAGAAGCCATGAGGATTAAGGGACATTTCCATCTCTAAGATCCCTATTGGACAAGGACTGATATAGATAATTGGGCAAAACCCCATCTTTCTGGACCCCAGGTTTGTATCCCCATCTTTAAGGGACTAAAACCCCTAGAAGACAATAGAAAGGGAAGTTTTTCTCCCCTCTTCCACTTGCCATGGGAGCTATTTGCTTTCCCATAATAAAAACTTTTCTTGCTTGCTGCCTTGTGTTCTCAAAGTTCATTATTTGGCTGTGAGAACAAGAACCTGGCTTCTGGTAAGATCTTTCTGGCTACAGATGCTCAAGTTGGACAGGAAGACAACAACTGCCTGCATAGATTAAACCACCTTCAAGGATTAACTGCCCTCTGTGATGGGACTCAACCCCCTACCCTTCCCTTGACCTACCCTTCCTCCTTCATTGTTCCTGGCACAGATTCCCAGCACAGGTCCTTTATATGACTAGTACCTCCTCACAGTCAAGGCTGATGCCATCTTGAGGTCAGCCAGTCCCCCTCTGATGCCTTACGAATTGGCCTTGCAAATTTTTCCTTCAGTGAAGTTAACATTTGGTGCTGAAACCCAGGAGGGAATGGCAAGGGAATGGTGGGTAGCCAGTCAGGGTTGCCCCAAACTCCTGGGTTTGCAGCCCAGAGAGCATAAGAGGCATCTCATCCTGGGCAAGCCCCTGGATCCCACTGAGGTTTGGGCCCCTGATCTAGACACAGCCCCCTTCCCAATCCTCTGAAGTACATCCAGGGAGGAACATCGAACCAGGAACTTGGCCTTTCCATTACTGACTCCGCATCCAACAGCGGCCTCCTAATTCTTGGGTGAGTAATTGCCACCTTTCAGAGTCTCCTGTTAGCATGGCCACTGGGCTCCATCCCATCAGAGTGCAACCCTTTCAGACAAGACCTAGCCCAAGTCAGAAGACTCCATGGCCACTGGAGTCCCCTATTTCTCTGATTTGGGGATGCCCACGTCAGAGCGCAACCTGTCCGCTACTCAGACCTTGGGGACACCCAGCCTGAGTAGTGGCGCTCCTGAAGGTGGTCCCTTACTTACCCTCCACCCCCTCTTAGTCCTCTCTTTCCTTCTCATTTGGGGAATACTTCTTCTACTCCTCTGGGGACACACCTCCTAGCTGCATCTTACAAACTTTAGATTCTCTTGGACCAAGAGGAGACATTAGGTCCAAGTGTTTCAAATCTGGACATGATACAGCTTGGATAATGGCTCTCAATGGCCTCAGAATCACACTTTCAATTTTAATATCTTGTGTGACCTCGATAACTTCTGTCACCATAATGGCAAGTGGTTCGAAGTACCCTATGTTCAGGCCTTCTTTACCCTCCGCTCCCAACCCTCCCTCTGTTCTTTTTGCTCCACCTTTCGAGTCCTTTTCCTTCATTCACAATCACCTCCCTCTGATTCTGATATCTCCCCCTTTGATCCTGCAGAACATTGTCCTCACCAATACAACCCTCTCTGTGCTAACTCACGGTCCGCCTCTCCTCCACCTTCGTCTTCCTCAGCTTCTCCTGATCTTAACCCATATCCTGATCCCTCTTTCTCCCCTCATCATACATGGTCTGGGACCCTACCTCCTGCCTCCAAAAACACCTCCCGACAAGCTCCTGTAGTCCCTTTAGGGAAAGTTGCAGGAAATGAAGGGGTGGTCTGGGTTCACATCCCTTTTTCAATATCCAGTCTCTCTCAAACTGAAAAAATATTAAGCTCTTTCTCTTCTGATCCCTCCACCTACATTAAGCAATTTGAATATCTCACTCAGTCCTATGACCTTACCTGGCATGACATCTATATCATCTTATCCTCCACCCTCTCCCCCAAGAAAAAGGAAAGGGTCTGATTAGCAACTCAGGCTCACAACGATGACCTCCACTGTTGAGATAACTACCAGCTGGTCAGGGCAGCAGTAACCCCCAACAGGATCCAAATTGGGACTATCAGGTAGATTCGCCAGGCCACAGACACTGGAGTCACATGATAACTTGTTTCATATCAGGACTCCAGAAAGCAGAATACAGAGCTGTTAACTATGAAAAATGAAAAGAAATTAGCCAAGGCCCAGATGAAAACCCTGCCCTCCTTCTTTCTTGCTTAACAGAGGCTCTCCAAAAATATACAAATTTAGACCATTCCTCAGTAGAGGGAAGTCTGTTCTTAAACACCAACTTCATCTCTCAGTCTGAATCTGATATAAGGTACAAAAATTGGATGGCCCTCAAACCCTACAGTGGAATTTCTTGAACCTCGCCTTCAAGGTCTATAATAATCAGTATAAAGAGGCTAAAAGCCAAAAATTAAAAAGAGATCAGGCTAAATACCAAATCCTGGTAACTACCATTCAGGACTTCTGAAAATATAGGCTCCCTCACAAGGACAATGGCTCTAAGGCCCATCTAGGCCCAGGTTACAGGTGTGGCAAGAGAGGCCACACTGTGACCAACCCCCTCAGGGGAGGGCGACATCTCTCCCTGTGAATAGATTGGAATCATTGGACCTCAACCTGCCAAACCTCCTTGGCCTGGCTGCAGAAGACTGAGGGTGCCTGGGCCTCCCTGGCCCCCACGCCTACCACTCCATCAGAGCCCCAGGTAACTCTGATAGTTGCAGGTAGTCCTGTCTCTTTTTCTTTCAACATGGGGGCCACTCACTCAGCACTACTTGAATTTACAGACTCCACACACCCCTGTCAAGTCTGTTGTGGGGTTGACGGCCTACTCACCAAACCCTTAACAACCCCCCTGTAAATTGCACCTCATCAGAAATACTCATTAGCCATTCTTTCATAATGTTACCCAGATGCCCAACCCCAGTTCTCAGCAGAGACATTTTATTTAAATTCAGAGCCTCCCTTAGGCTTCTCACTCTTATCTCTTTCACTGACCCCTCCTTCTTCCTTCTTGCTCATCCCGAACCTGATAATCTACCTCTCCCAGACTCCATTGTTTCACCCAGTCTATGGGAGACCTCCACCCATTCTATAGCTCAGCATCATGCTCACATTCAAACTGAGTTAAAAGACCTCTCCACATACCCCTGTCAGCCCCAGTGCATGCCCCTGAGGGAAGTTGCTAATGCAGTCTTAGGTACAACTGGGGTCTATGTCTCCTTCCCATGTCTGATCTACACACTGATCCAGACCTGAGACCAGTGAAGGACATGCCATTCTTGCAGTCCATTTTATAAGCCAGGCTTCCCCTGACAGACAAAAACTACAAAAATTTGAACAAGGCCCACAAACTCCATTCCTGGACTTAATTTACATAGCCTTTAAGTCTCAGGGAAGAGGCTTGTTAAGTATTGAAGGAAAATTTTTTCTGGCCTTAAAGGAACAACGTCATCCCAGGAGAAATTTGCCTGTGCCTTTGAGAAACATGTTCTATCTACCTGGCCTTCTGGAACTCTTATCTCACCATCTTTTTGAAATAAGAATTTCAGGAGAAGGGGTACAGGTTCAAAATTTAATTCTCAGGGACAAATAAAAATCCTATGTCTTTTTCATAACCATTAGTAAAAAGGGGTTTAGCCAGCTATACAGGTGACCTTGATTTGCTCCATCTGCCAGAAACCCCATTTGAATCCAGTTTCTCTTGTAACTGTCGCGTTTTACACAGTTGTACCTTATTCATGGCTGAAACTTGGGAATGGGAAATACGAGGTCTCTGCTTTTCTTGTTTGTATAATATCTTTGTGTGTGTTGTCCTTGTATGGCATTGCCAAAATTAATTCATGAAAGAGCTCTACTTAATTGGCTTAAAATAAATTGTGTATATAAATTCTCAAAATACACAAGGTAAATTAATTTTTAGGTTCACATGAACTGAAAACATTCAGTATTAAATTAACATCTAATATTAAAGTTTGTTGATCTAATTAATATAGATAATACCTTATTGTACCTAGGTTTAATAAAAGTCAAATGAGATACCTTTAGTTACTAAATAGAAAAACCAAAGTCATTTAAGACTATTAATCAGTATGTTCGGTGCCACCCTGAGTTGTTCTCTACAAGAAAATGCATGTTTTTAGAAATTACAAAAGACAGCCCAGAGTTCCTGTCATGGCACAGCAGAAACAAATCCAACTAGGGACCATGATGTTTTGTACTCAATCCCTGGCCTCGCTCACTGGGTTAAGGATCGGGCATTGCCATGAGCTGTGATGTAGGTCACAGACACAGCTCGGATCTGTCATTACTGTTGCTGTGCCACAGGTCGGCAGCTGTAGCTCCGATTTGACCCCTACCTGCGAACCTCCATATGCCAGGGGTTTGGCCCTAAAAAGCAAAAAAAAAAGAGAGTGAGAGGAGAAAAACAAAAAAGACAGTCTATGGTTGCTTTAGAAAAGTAGGATGTATGTTTTCAGTAAAGAAGAAAGGAAGAATGGAATTACATTTTATTAAGGGAAAAGGAAATAAGTCTGTCTTATAGCTTGTTATTTTGAATGGAAAGATAGGATACAGAATAATATGGATACAGAAACTAATGGAAGGTTTGTGGGAAGTGGGCACTGAGAAAAGGATTTTGCACATGGTCAGGACTAAGTTTATAATTAAATTTAATTGAGTAAACTAATTTTAAAAGTAAGCTAGTGCAAAACACAAATTTGGATTCAGTCTCTCTGTTTAAGAAAGTTTTCTTAAAATGCTGCTTTTGATAACAGGTTATGTGAATTTCTTTGCCTTTAATTTGTATCTGCTTTTGAAATCCTTTGTTACTTTGAGTGAATAAGTAATATTAAACAATAATCTATGATTATGTATGACCAGTTATAAATTACAGAGGAAGCATTGTCAAATGAAAACTAAAAAAAAAAAACACAAAAAAACACAAAATCTATAAAGATTGTGGCACAAAGAATTAACTCCTCATTGTAGGACTTTTTCCATCCTGATGCCCTTGTAGCATGGTAATATCAGAGAAGTTAAGATAAGTAAAAAATAGCTGTGAATTGAACAGTCATGTCTATGGGAAATCCAAGATGGCTGCTTGGTTCTTCCTGGCTCCCTGGCAAACTGAATAATGAAAAAGAAATAATTTGAAAATGTGTTTTTCATTTGGGGTATACTTTCTACAATCCTAATTTAACTATACTTGGTAAAAATGAGGGAAATTTTAAAGAAAAAGGCTATTTTGATTCAAATTCTGGTTTTGTGTATTGAGATTAGTGTTCACTGTCTAAAACTCACCTCCCAAATAGTTCTTTGCCACTGTGTTACATTGTTATAAAGTTTGACTGATGTATTAAGAAAAATAATCTAAGCTTATTTCTGAAGCTGATTGCTATAATCTGTCTCTGGGTGAATATCAGATGTCCCATGATAACCAGGGGACTATACATTGTGGAAAAAGTATCATTTATTTTGTTTTTTTCTTTGTCTTTTTGCCTTATCTAGGGCCGCACCCGTGGCATATGGAGGTTCCCAGGCTAGGGGTCTAACAGGAGCTGTAGCTGCCAGCCTTCACCACAGCCACAGCAACGCGGGATCTGAGTCGCGTCTGCAACCTTCACCACAGCTCACGACAACGCCGGATCCTTAACCCACTGAGCAGGGCCAGGGATCGAACCCGCAACCTCGTGGTTCCTAGTCGGATTTGTTAACCACTGAGCCACGACGGGAACTGCATGGAAAAAGTATCATTTAAATGTCAGTCTCCAGCACAGATAAAAAGTTTCTTATCAGGAATTATTTTTTCTTTTCTTTTACAAAGCTTGTGTTTTTATTTATTTTTTTAGTTACTGAATTTTATTACATTTATAGTTATACAACAGTCATCACAACCAAATTTTGTAGCATTTCCATCCCAGACCCTCAGTGCATCCCCTCATCCCCCAGCCTGTCTCATTGGAAACCATAAGTTTTTCAAAGTCTGTGAGTCAGTATCTGTTCTGCAAAGAAGTTCATTGGGTCCTTTTTTTAGATTCCACATGTAAGTGATAGCATTTGATGTTGGTGTCTCATTGTCTGACTGGCTTCACTTCGCATGATAATTTTTGGTCCATCCATGTTGCTGCAAATGACGTTATTTCTTTCCTTTTAATGGCTAATATTCCCTTGTGTATATGTACAACTTTGTCTTTATCCACTCCTCTGCCGATGGACATTTAGGTTGTTTCCATGACTTGGCTATAGTATAGAGTGCTGCAATGAACACTGGAGTAGATGTGTCTTTTTGAGTCATGGTTTTCTCTGGATAGATGCCCAGGAGTGGGTTTGGTGGATCAAATGGTCATTCTATTTTTAGTTTTCTGAGGAATCTCCATACTGTTTTCCACGGTGGTTGCACCAATTTATATTCCCACCAACAGTGTAATAGGGTTCCTTTTTCTCCACACCCTCTCCAGCATCCACTGTTTGTGGACTTTTTGATGATGGCCATTCTGGCTGGTGTAAGGTGGTACCTCATAGTGGTTTTGATTTGCATTTCTCTAATAACTAGTGATGTTGGACATCTTTTCATGTGTTTTTTGGCCATCTGCATGTTTTCTTTGGAGAACTATCTGTTTAGATCTTCTGCCCATTTTTTTGACAGGATTGTTATTTTTTTTGGTACTGAGCTGGAGAAGGTGTTTATAAATTTTGGAGATTAGTCCCTTGTTGGTCATTTCATTTGTGAATATTTTCTCCCATTCTGTGTTGTCTTCTTGTTTTGTTTACAGTTTCCTTTGCTGTGCAGAAACTTTTAAGTTTAATGAAGTCTCATTTGTTTATTTTTGTCTTTACTGTCATTACTCTAACAGGTGGATCTGAGAAGATGTTGCTGGGCTATGTTTATGTCAAAGAATGTTTGGCCTATGTTTTCCTCTAAGAGTTTTATAGTATCTGGTCTTATATCTAGGTCTTTAATCCATTTTGAGTTTATTTTTGTGTATGGTGTTAGGAAGTTTTCTAATTTCATTCTTTTACATGTGGCTGTCCAGTTATCCCAGGACCACATATTGAACAGGCTGTCTTTTCTCCATTGTATATTCTTGCCTCCTTTGTCATAGATTAGCCAATCTATGACATTGATTGATTCAATCTATGACATTGAATCTGTAGATTGTCTTGGGTAGTCAATATTATCATAGTCATTTTGACAATATTGACTCTTCCAGTCCAAGATCATGGTATGTCTTTCCATCTGTTTGTGTCATCTTTGATTTCTTTCATCAGCATCTTATAGTTTTCAGAATAAGGTCTTTCATCTCCTTAGGTAGGTTTATTCCTAAATATTTGATTCTTTTTGATGTGACAGTAAACAGGATTGCTCCCCTAATTTCTCTTTCTGATCTTTCATTGTTACTATATAGAAATGCAGTTGATTTCCATGTATTAATTTTGTATCCTACAACTTTGCCAAATTCATGGATGAGCTCTAACAGTTTTTTGGCAGAGTCTTTAGGATTCTTTAGGTATAGTATCATGTTATCTGCAAATAGTGATAGTTTTACTTCTTCCTTTCCAATTTGGGTTCCTTTTATTTCTTTTACTTCTCTGATTGCTGTGGCAAGAACTTCCAAAATTATGCTGAATAGTAGTGGTGAGAGTGTACATCCTTGTCTTATTCCTGATCCCAGTGGGAATTCTTTCAGCTTTTCACCATTGAGAATGATGTTAGCTCTGGGTTTGTCATATATGGCCTTTATTACGTTGAGGTATGTTCCCTCTATGGCCACTTTCTGAAGGTTTTTTTTTTTTTTTTTTTAATCAGCAATGGGTGTTGGGTTTTGTCAAAGGCTTTTTCTGCATCTATGGAGAGGATCATATGGTTTTTATTCTTCAGTTTGTTAATGCGGTGTATCACATTGATTGATTTGCAGATATGAAGAATCCTTGTATCCCTGGGATAAATCCCACTTGATCATGATGTATAATCCTTTTAATATATTTTTGGATTTGGTTTGCTAGTATTTTGTTGAGGGTTTTTGCATTGATGTTCATCAGTGAAACTGACCTGTCATTTTCTTTCTTTCTTTCTTTGTGGTATCTTTGTCTGGTTTGGTATCAGGGTGATGGTGGCCTCATAGAATGAGTTTGGGAGTGTTCCTTCCTCTGCAGTTTTTTGGAATAGTTTCAGAAGGATAGGTGTTAGCTCTTCTCTAAATATTTGATAGAATTCGCCTGTGAAGCCATCTGGTCCAGGACTTTTGTTTGTTGGAGATTTTTTGATCACGGTTTCAATTTCAGTAGTTGTGGTTGGTCCATTCATCTTTTCTATTTCATCTTGGTTTAGTCTTGAAATATTGTACTTTTCTAAGAATTTGTCCATTTCTTTTAGGTTTTCCATTTTATTGGCATATAGTTGCATATAGTAGTCTCTTATTATCCCTTGTATTTCTGTAATGTCTGTTGTAACTTCTCCTTATTCATTTCTAATTTTATTGATCTGAGTCCTCGTTCTTTTTTCCTTGATAAGTCTGGCTAAGGGTTTATCAATTGTGTTGATCTTTCAAAGAACCAGCTTTTAGTTTCATTGATCTTTTCTATGGTTTTTTTCATTTCTGTTTCATTGATTTCTGCTATGATCTTTATGATTTCTTTCCCCCTACTTACTTTGGGTCTTTTCTGTTCTTCTCTCTCTAGCTGCTTTAGATATAAAGTTAGGCTGTTTATTTGAGCTTTTTCTTGTTTCCTGAGGTGGGTTTGTATTACTATAGACTTCCCTCTTAAAACTGCTTTTGCTGCATCTCATAGGTTTTGGAATGTTGTGTTTTTGTTGTCTGGCTCTAGTTATTTTTTAAATTTGCTCTTTGATTTCTACAGTGATCCATTGGTTGTTTAGTAGCATGTTGTTTAGTCTCCATATGTTTCTGTTTTTTGCAGTTTTTTTTTCTTATTGTTGATTTCTAGTTGTATAGTATTGTGGTTGCAAAAGATGCTTGATATGATTTCAATTTTCTTAAAGTTACTGAGGCTTGATTTGTAGCCCAGAATGTGATCAATCTTAGAGAATGCTCCATGTGCACCTGAGAAGAATATGTATTCTTTTGCTATTGGGTGGAAAGTTCTATAAATATCTATTAAGTCCATCTGGTCTAATGCTTCATTCAGGGCCTGTGTTTCCTTATTGATTTTCTGTCTGGATGATCTGTCCATTGCTGTAAGTGGGGTGGTAAAATCCCCCACTATTATTGTTTTATTGTCAATTTCTCCTTTTATGGTTTTAGCAGTTGCCTTTTGTAGTGTGGTGATCCTATGTTGGGTGAATATATATTTAAAATTGTTATATCTTTTTCTTGGATTAATCCTTTTATCATTATGTAATGTACTTCTTTGTCTCTTATCATATTCCTTATTTTAAGGTCTATGTTGTTTGATATAAGTATTGCTATTCCAACTTTCTTTTGATTCCATTTGTATGGAATATTTTCTTCCATCCTTTACTTTCAGTTTGTCTGTGTCCCTAGAAGTGAAGTGGGTCTCTTGAAGACAGCATATATATGGGTCTTGTTGTTGTATCCATTCAGCCAGTCTATGTCTTTTGGTTGGGGCATTTACTCCATTTACACTTAAAAGTAATTATTGGTATGTATGTTCTTATTGCCATTTTATTAACTATTTTGGATTTTTTTGTTGCTCTTTTTTCTTCCCTTGTTCTTTCCTCTAGTGGTTTGATGACTATCTTTAGTGTTGTATTTGAGTTGACTTTTCTTATTTGTGTGTGTATCAATTGTAGATTTTTGGTTTGCAGTTACTCTGAAGCTTTGATGTAGGAGTCTATATACGTACAAGATTGTTTTAAATTGTTGGTCTCTTAATTGCAAGTGCATCTCCAGTGTCCTGCATTTGTACCCTCCTCGTCTCATGATTTCTGATTTTGGTAGCATAATTGTTTGTGGATGATTTACTGTCTTTACTGTATATATGCTTTTACTGGTGAGCCTTGTCGTTTGTGGAATTTTTTTCTGGTTGTGGCCTTTTCTTTCTTCCTAGAGAAGTTCCTTTAATATTTGCTGTGAAGCTGGTTTAGTGTTACTGATTTATATTAGCTTTTGCTTATCTGTACAGCTTCTGATTTCCCCTTCAAATCTGAAAGAGAGCCTTGCTGGGTAAAGTAATCTTGGTTGGAGGTTTTTTCCTTTCATCACGTTAAGTATATCATGCCAGTCCCTTCTGGCCTGCAGAGTTTCAGCTGAAAAATCTGCCGATAACCTTCTTGGGTTCCCTTGTATATCATTTGTTTCTTTTCCCTAACTGCATTCAATATTTTCTCTTTGTCTTTAATTTTGGTCATTTTGATTAATAAGTGTCTTGGGGTGTTCCTCCTTGGGTTTATTTTATTTTATTTATTTTTTTCTTAATGGATTTTATTTCAATTATAGGTGTACATAAATCATCACAATTCAATTTTACAGATTTTGTGTCCCAAAGCCACAGTGCATCCTCCCACCCCCCAGATTGTCTTATTTGAAAAACCAAGGTTTTCCAAAGTCTGTGAGTCATTGTCTGTTCTGCAAAGAGGTTCATTGTGTCTTTTTAGTTTCCACATGTAATCGGTAGCATTGGGTGTTGCTATCTAGTTGTCTGACTGATTTCACTTCGCATGATAATTTCTAAGTCCATCCACGTTGCTATAAATGTTGGTAATTCATTCCTTTTAATGGCTGAGTAACATTCCATTGTGTGCATGTACCATATCTTCCCTATCCACTCCTCTGTTGATGGGCATTTAGGTTGTTTCCATGACTTGGCTATTGCATAGGGTGCTGCAGAGTGCTGCAATGAACAGTGGAGTACATGTGTCTTTTCGAGTCATGGTTTCTTCCGGATAGATGCCCAGGAGTGGGATTGCTGGATCAAATGGTAATTCTATTTTGAGCTTTCTGAGGAATCTCCGTACTGTTTTCCACAGTGGCTGCACCAATTTGCATTCCCACCAACAGTGTAGTAGGGTTCCTTTTTCTCCACACCCTCTCCAGCACTTATTGTTTGTAGACTTTTTGATGATGGCCATTCTGGCTGGTGTAAGGTGGTACCTCATAGTGGTTTTGATTGGCATTTCTCTAATGAGGAGTGATGTTGAGCATCTTTTCATGTGTTTATTTGCCATCTGCATGTCTCCTTTGGAGAACTATCTGCCTAGATCCTCTGCCCATTTTTTGATGGGGTTGTTCGTTTCTTTGGTGTTGAGCTGTAGGAACTGTTTGTAAATTTTGGAGATTAATCCCTTGTCAGTTGAATCATTTGCACATATTTTCTCCCATTCTGTGGGTTGTCTTTTCGTTTTGTTTAGAGTTTCCTTAGCTGTGCAGAAACTTTGAAGTTTAATCAAGTCCCATTTGTTTATTGCTGTTTTTATTGTCCTTACTCTGACACATGGATCTGAGAAGATGTTGCTATCATTTATGTCAGAGAGTGTTTGGCCTATGTTTTCCTCTAAGAGTTTTATAGTATCTGGTCTTCTATCTAGATCTTTAATCCATTTTGAGTTTATTTTTGTGCATGGTGTTAGGAAGTGTTCTAGTTTCATGTTTTTACATGTAGCTGTCCAGTTCTCCCAGCACCACTTATTGAAGAGGCTGTCTTTTGTCCAATGTATATTCTCGCCTCCTTTGTCATAGATTAGTTGACTGTAGATGCATGGATTTAATTCTGGGCTTTCTATCCTGTTCCACTGATCTATATTTCTGTCTTTGTGCCAGTACCATATGGTTTTGATGACTGTAGCTTTGTAGTAGAGTCTGAAGTCAGGGAGCCTGATTCCTCCAGCTCCATTTTTCTTTTTCAGGATGTCTTTGGCTATTCTGGGTTTTTTGTGTTTCCAGACAAACT
>PVHT021183576.1:2212889-2228776 GCA_004024745.2 Catagonus wagneri
TTTAATTCTGGGCTTTCTATCCTGTTCCACTGATCTATATTTCTGTCTTTGTGCCAGTACCATATGGTTTTGATGACTGTAGCTTTGTAGTAGAGTCTGAAGTCAGGGAGCCTGATTCCTCCAGCTCCATTTTTCTTTTTCAGGATGTCTTTGGCTATTCTGGGTTTTTTGTGTTTCCAGACAAACTTTAAACTATTTTATTCTAGTTCTTTGAAAAAGGTCCTTGGTAATTTCTTGGGTTTATTTTATATGGTACTCATTGCACTTCCTGGATTTGAGTGAGTGGTTCCTTTCCCATCTTAGGGAATTTTTTAGCTATTATCTCCAAATATTTTTTCTGTCCCTTTCTCTCTCTATTCTCCTTCTGGCACCTGTATGATATGGATGTTGGTGCATTTAACATTGTCTCAGTGTTCTCTGAGACTCTCTTCACTTCTTTACAACTTTTTTCTCTTTTCTGTTTTGCATCAGTGATTTCTACTAGTCTCTCCTCCCCCTCACTTATTCATTCTTCTGCCTCCTATATTCTGCTGTTGGCTGCTTCTAATGAATTTTTTTATTTCACATTATATTTTGCATCTCTGCTGTTTAAGTTTTATATCTTGTATTTCTTTGCTTGATATTTCCTGTAAGTTATCAATCTTTGCCTCCAGTTTATTTCCAATGTCTTGTATCATTTTTTTTTTCTTTTTAGGGATGCACATGCAGCATATGGAGAGTCCCATGCTAGGGGTCTAATTGGAACCACAGCTGCTGGCCTAGGGCACAGCCATATCAATGCAGGATCCAAGCCATGTCTGGACCTACACCACAGCTCACGGCAATGCCAGATCCTTAACCCAGTGAGTGAGGCCAGGGATTGAACACACAACCTTGTGGCTCCTGGTTGGATTTGTTTCTGCTGTGCCATGACAGAGACTCCTCTTGCATCATTTTTAGCATCAACAGTCTAAAGTTTTTTCCTGGAGGCTGATAATTTCCTGATAACATAGACCTTTTTCTAGTTTTTATTCTTGCTCCTTTATCTGAGTTATAGTTCTCTGTCTTTTCATTTTTATAGGTTTTTGTATGTTGTCCTTTTTGCAGACAATAGAGTTGTAGCCTCTCTTACTTCTTGTGTCTGCCCCCCTTGTGGCTGAAGTTTGTATGGGTTCTTCCTGTAGGCTCCCTGATGGGAGGTACTGGTGCCTGCCCACTAGTAGTTGGGGTTGATTCCTATCCCCCTGCTGGGTGGGCTATCTTCTCTGGGTGAGATTAGAGGTAGCTCTGTTCCTGGGGAGTCTTTAGGCAGGCTGTTTACTGATGCATGGGTCTGTGATCCCACCTGGATTATTGTTTGGCCTGGGGCTTCTCAGTGCTGATGGGTGGGACCAGCTTTTCCCAAAATGGCCACCTCCAGAGAAATGCATGCTGATAAATATTCCCAAGAGCTTTGCCGCCAATGTCCTTCCCTCACAATGAGCCACAGTAGCCCCTGTTTCCCAGGATATCCTCCAAGAACTGCAGTCAGGTCCAACCCAGATTCCTACGGAGGCTTTGATTTGCCCTGGGATGCAGTACACTTGAAAGTCTGTGCACCTTTCAAGAATGGGGTCCATTTTCCCTAGTCCCATGGAGCTCCTGTGCACAATCCCCACAGGCCTTCATTGCCAGATGCTCTGGGGGCTCTTTCTTCCAATGCCAGATCCCCAGGCATGGGGCTCAGAACTCACACTTCTGTAGGTGAGTCTCTGTTGTACAGTTAGTTTTCAGTCTGTGGGTTTCCCACCCTGGAAGTATGGGGTTGTTTATATCATGTAATTGCTCCTCCTACCTCTTGATGTGCCTCCTCTTTGTCTTCTGGAGTATGATATCTTTTTGAAAGATTCCAGTCTATTTGTTTGAAGGTTGTTCAGCATTTGGTTGTAATTTTGTTTTTTTATGAGAGAAGTTGAGCCCCAGTCCTTCTATTCTGCCATCTTAATCCCATCTCAAACTCTTATGTTATTCTTCAGTGCCATATTCACAAAGAAAGAGAAGAAAATTACCTATTAAATTCATATTTCTCACTTAATTAGGGTCTTTAGGGAGAACTACTGACTAGATTGATCTACAGAGATAACTACTGACTTCAAACTCACCCTAAAACAAGGCTGTAATAAGAAAAACAAACACCAATGCATGGACAAAAAGAAGACAATATCAGAAGTAGACCACTATCCCAAGATTGCCACACCTGACCCGTATGGTTATTTGTTTTACTTCTGATTTACCTTGGTGGCTTTCTCACCTCCAGGACTCTTATTATTGATGTTAATAAGTGGGATTCTTTCACCTGCCCAATTAATACCTGCTCATAAATATGTTTTCTTCTAATGTTACTCAAACCAGACCATAAATATGTTTTCTTCTAATGTTACTCAAACTCGATCAGAAACAAATAAGGCTTCAGTCAAGTGATATAACTTTCCTGGGCTATATTAATTTAAATTTATGTTGCAAACTATTAAATGATCTAGGGATAACCAGCCTAATAACACTAGGAAATTAGGCTGAATGGACAAAGCCAGCGTATAGCTTCCTTTAATGATAAGTAACAGACTATGCTAACTGAACAGAGATATACTGGGCTGTAGTTGGTGAAAACTTTTAGCTTAAATTCTTATTTATAATTTTACTAATACTGCTATCTATATTATTTTTAACTGTTTTCACAAAATTTCTATTTCTTGCATTTCCAAATGTGTAACTGTGTCTCTGATAAAATAACATACAGTTCCATATGAGATCAGTGAGCTCTAGATATGGGAAAATGCAACAACAGGGAATATTTTCCTGGGCCATAAGAGACTAGGAAGACAGGTAGTCCAGAGACTTTTGGCTACTGTTAATAAGGCCTAACCAGTAATAGCACATTGAGTGGCCTGTCAGCAAAATCTTTGCCAGAACTAGGAATGTTTATTCCTAGCACCATGAGGCAAAATGGTCATGAAATTCCTCCTAAAACTATGGTCAAATTTATGGCCATGTGGGAGCACTGTGAACTGAAGTTTAGCACTTGCCATCAGCCTCCACATGGAGTAAAACATGAGCCACTACAGCTGCTGACCTGTAGCACCCCCTGAGCAGAGCTCTGTGCTCTGGGAAAACTGGAAAAACAGGCCTTCAGATAGTTAGATTTCAGGTAAGGATTTTTATGGGTCCAAATTCTTGTATCTTCTCATATCTAGAAAAACAGAAATCATTAATGGCATTGGTATTGGCCATCAGAGAGAAAATGCAGAATGGAGTAGCTATGGGTCAGATATCCAAGGTAATACTAGGGAATAGTATGGGATTAATTTTACACAAGTTTTTGTGTTGCTAAGAACTTAAGGTTTATGCACCCTGTCAGACTTGATGGCACTAGGTATTCTCAAAGCAGCATCAGCTGACAGCTGCAAACTTACATTTTCAAGGTCTCTTATAACAGTAGAAAGGAGGCAACATGTATAATGACCAATAAGTCCTATTATTTATGTGTTAATACCACATCAACTGTTACCTCTTAGATAAAACTACACTCCTCCTTCAACAGTACTAGTATCAGCCTATATCCCAAACACCTGTTTAATCTTATTTTTCTCTTCTTTCCATCCTCTGTGGTAGGAAGATACCGTGACCAACCATCCAGTACTCATTGCCCCTAGCCAGCAAGAAGAAGCTATGGAAGAGTGGACCATCGCCCCCATCCCATAAAACAAAAGGCTGGAATGATAGGTTCTCAGGAGGACAGAGACAGACCCCCCACCCCATGTTGCAAATGTGGCTGTTCATCTTGGAGACCTGCTATGAACACCCTCTCCTGTAATGTGGATTCTCAAGTTGGGCAACAAGAAATGATGGCCTGTAGAAAACAACTACCTACATAGATTAACCACCTTCAAGAATTAACTGCCCTCTGTCATGGGGTTCAACCCCCTATCGCTCCCTTGACCTTCCCCTCCTCCTTCTTCATTGTTCCTGCCACAAGTTCCTACCACAAACTCCAGCCACAGATTCCCACCACAGATCCTTTATAAGCCTAGCACCTCTTCACAGTAAAGGCTGGCACCATCTTGAACTCAGCCTGTCCCCCTCTGATGCCTTAATAAATCTCTCTTGATTTACCACTTGGCATTGGTGCATTCCTCCCTCGGCAAATGTAACATTGAGGTGGCAAGAGATTCTGCATTGCTAACAAGCTTGAAGTCATCCAGCTACTGGACTATGGGTGACACAATAAAAGCAAAGCTCCACCACATGGCATTTACAAGACCTCAGTCAGATGTGAAGCTGACTCACGGTGACTGGTAAAATCTTCCAAATTCAATGTTTTTTTTTTTTTCCGCTGTTACAATTGGCTACCCATTAAATGTCTACAAAACTTCATTTAACCAACCTAAATGACAGGTTCTGAGGGTGCTTTTAAAAACTGGCATTCTTGGAGTTCTCATCGCGGCTCAGTAGAAACAACTCTGACTAGCATCAATGATGACGCAGATTTGATCCCTGGCTTCATTCAGTGGGTTAAGGATCCAGCATTGCCGTGAACTGTGGTATAGGTCATATGTGGCTTGGATCCCATGTTGCTGTGGCTGTGGTGAAGGCCGGCAGCTACAGCTTCAATTCAAACCCTAGCCTGGGAATCTATGTATGCCATGGGTATGGTCCTAAAAAGCAAAAAATAAAAATAAAAAAATAAAAATTGACATTCTTTTCAAATAAGCTAATACTGTTTACCACTTTAGTTTTGCATTGTGTTATTGAGAAAATATGTTTTAAAGAGTGAGTTCGTCTTTTAAAAACCTACACCAAGATTCAAGGAAGATGCCCCCCTTCCTATTTGTTAGGCCTGTAATAAGCCTTCAAGAAGAAGAAACCATTGGATTTCACTTCCTACACCTAATGATCAGTCTGTGACATGCATTTATTTTTCTTAAGGTAATGACCTTTGATGTATTGGAAGTGAATCAGGTTTGGGTTGTGATCTTATTTTAGCTTGGCTGACTAAGGGATCAGTAAATCTTTATTGTTCTCATGGAAAGCAACAGAAACCTTACAGCCTTGAATATTTCTTGTAGGGCTCTTCACACCAGAGTATCGTGACTTCCTCTTGTTTCTTAGTCACACAGCACATTCCAGAACCAGCAGCACAGAGCAAAGACATACATCCAAGAGGCAGCAGGTAGCATGGAGTGGTGGGAAGGTCATATGAATAGAAGTCAGAGAGACCTGAGTCTTAGACCTGACTTTTGCCCTTAGTAACTATGAGCATACCCTTTATCAAATGATCAAGATCTCTCTAATGGTTTCCTCTTCAATAAAATGTTGGATATTTGTTCTGTTTATCCCCACTGAATTACATTTCAAATGTAATATTGTACATTAAAGTTTCACATACGTCTGTGACATTAGTCATTTCAAACTCCTGTTCTTGATTCAAGTTTCCTTTTTGTCCCCAAATTTAATTAAAACAAACTTTTCTAGTGTTGCCACTGCCATTATTAGTTAATTGCTTCATTTGTTTACCTCTCTCTAATCAAGGATTTCCACCATTCACCCAAATGCTGATTTGACCAGTGCTAATCCATTCAACCCACACCACCAGATAATGGTTTTCAGAGCACACCCATTTCATTTCTTCTCATCTCTTGCCTCATTTAAATCTTTAATAGCTTCGCATTTCCAGAGACTGTGGTCTTCAAAGCGGGTATATAAGACACCTCAGTATAATGAAGAAAGGAAGAAACTATTAGACCATATGTTTGTATCAGTTTTTTATCTAAAATGTAAGAAACTAATTTATCTCTTGTGTCATAATACACATCAGGAGTTCAGCATAATGTCCTAATACTCAGCCAACATAACTGTCCCTGTTTTAAGTGACATTACCTCAGGACCATAAGGACCCTGTCTGTGGGAAACAGGACTCACAATGTCTTCATAAAGAAGTGGTGAAATTGGGGTCACTGTGGGAAATTTTCCAGGGGAAGTTTTGAGAAGGACTTACACCGGTAGCACTGATTATTCCAAGGGCAGCCTCCCCCTAACAGACTTCTGGAAAAAGGTGTAAGTGTCCAAGAAAAAAGGTCAGCATTTACTACATCAATTCTTTACACCCAAATTTTCCGTAACTATATCTCAAGGGTAAATTTCAAATCTCTTCCTCTCCATTCAAGACTCTCCTTAATTTAGCCAAGTCTACCATTTCCATCCTGCCTCTAGATCACATCTATAACTATTCTTCATAGAGCATTCTTTCATCAAATGTTACCTATCCCGTTGTGACTATTTGGGATTCCCTCTCTCTCTCTGTCTTTAAATTTTACCTTTTTCTTTCTGTTTTATTTAGATATGACTGATATTTGGCACAGTATAAGTTTCCAGTGTACAGCATCATAACTTGACTTACATAGATCGTGAAATGATTACTACAAGTTTACTTAACATCCACCATCTCCTATAAATACAAAAAAAGGAAAAGTGTTTTTTTTTTCCCTTGTGGTGAAAACTTTCAGGATGTGCTCTCTTAACAACTTTTAAATACCCCATACATCAGGGTTAACTATAGCCCATCATATTGTACATTATAGCTCCAGTACTTATTTATCTTACCTGCTAGTTGTAAAGTGGAAGTTGTACGTTTTGACCACTTTCATCCAATTCTCCCATCTTCTACCTCCTACCTCTGGTAACCACAAATCTGATCTCTTTTTCCATGAGTTGTTTTTTTTTTTAAGATTCCACATATAAGTGGGAATATGCAGTATGTGTCTCTCTCTGCCTGATTTATTTTACTTATTATAATGCCTCATAGTTTGTCTATGTTGTCTCAAATGGCAGGAGCTCCTTTCTATTTCTTGGTAGCATAGCATTCTTGTGTGTGTGTATACACACCACATTTTCTTTATCCATTTATCTGTTGATGGACACTTAGGTTGTCTCTCCCTTTGGGATTCCCTTGAAAATACAGTTACATTAGAACAATAATACTTTCATGTAAATAAGTTTTTTTTTTTTCCTGTTTAGGGCCACACCTGTGGCATATGGAAGTTCCTGGGCTGAGGTCGAATCAGAACTACAGCTGCTGGCCACATACCACAACTATAGCAACACCAGATCCAAGCCACATTTGTGACCTATACCACAGCTCACAGCAATGCCAGATCCTTAACCCACTGAACAAGGTCAAGGATCGAATCTGCATCCTCATGATTACTAGTCACGCTTGTTACTGTTGAATCACAATGGGAACTCCCCACATAAATTTTTTTTTTTTCCATAGAAGTGAGTCCCAGGGACCATGATAAGTCTGGAGCCCATGTAAGGTGAAATACAAAGAAAAGGAAAAAGGGACTCTAAAGATTAATTTTATTTGCATGGCATTTCCCCCAGTATTTGCTCTGAGAAAAGGAACTCATTTTCAAATGAAAAACTCACAGTTCAAAGTATTTCCTATTAGTTATCCCCATGGCTTAAAAATCTGTCCATTGTAAATTTGCTGAGTGTAGAAAAAATCTCCAGCGGCTAGTCAACCCTTAGTAAATTTATGGATTTGACAATTTCAGGAACAAAGGGTGAAAAGTTAAGATATAGCAAGCCAAGAGGTTGTGGGAAACAGCTAACACCCTTTGTCTTACCATGTTAGTCACTGAGGGCTATTGTCTGATCACTACGGAAAGTATCATCGTAAAACAAATCTTGTTTGAGAATTGTCTTTCCATTGTCTAGACTAGTCTAATATACCAGCAATTTTCTTGTTACCGACAGAGTTTTGGAAAAAGTTAATACTGAGGACCCTGTTGAACCTTGGGACTTTCCAAATGGACTTCAAACTTTTAATCCTGAATGGGAAACAACTTTGCAAGATATTAACCACAATCAACGAAGCACCAAACATTTTCCACAAAAACATGTTAATATCAACAATCATTTTTTGAAATTCTAAGCAAATAATTGCTTCCGATTTTCTAGGGACCTTTCAAGGTACATTGATGTTTCACTAGCATCAAAGTTGGAACAAAAATTTAAAGTCTCCTATCACCACTGTTGCTTTATTTCTGTTGCCAGTGTCCTATTCTTGTCAAATTGTAAGTCATCCATCCATCCATCTATTCACCTATCCAGGCTTGCAGCCAGTAAGAGCTGAGAATACACTTAGAAGTATATAGCCATATGCTAAGTAGTAGGGATGAATACTAGAAGAATAAAATGCTGTTTGTGGTCTCAAACTGTTTACATTTCCCGTAGACAAGTCATGCTAAGACTCCATGTCTCTGTTCCCTGTCACAGAAAAATACCTTCAGAGTAGTTTCTGCTTCCATGTTTCATTGCCTCATTTTTCACTATCTCTTCAACCTATTCTAATTGAGCTTCTGTCTCACCACTCTCCACAAAGCTCTCGTCATTCCATATTTCCAAATCTGGTGGTCACTCTTCTGTCGTTACACTACTTACCTGCCCAGCAGTGGATGACTGCCCTATTAAAACCCTCCCTCTCTTGCCTTCAATGATGCTACACCTCCCTGGTTTTTATCCCCACCCCACTGCCTGCTCGGTCTCAGTCTCTTTTGTCAGTTCCTCTGATAACATCTAAATACATCCCAGAGCCCTAGGCCTTCATCAATTCTTTATCTTCATCTACTCAGAGTAAATATTACATCAACTCTCATGACTTTAAACACCATGCATATGCCAGTGACCCTCAAGTTATTTTCTTTATTCTTTACCTTTCTACTGAGCTCCACCCACAGACAAACACCTGCTTGAAATCTCCACTTGCACGTCTAATAGGCCTCTCAAAACTAGTTTGGTCTGTCATTCTTATTTTCCTTTCCAGCTTCTTTATCTCAGTCCATGGCACCCATTCATTCTATTGCTCAGTAACAAACTTAGGAGTCATTAATAATTTTTTCCCCTTTCCCCACTCCTATTAGTGATTTATAAACAAATTGTACTTCTACCTCCAAGACAGATCTTAATATGTGCTACTTTTATTATTTCCACAGCTATAATCCTAATCCAATCATAGTTTGGGCAACTGAAATAGCCCCCAATTTATTTTACCCTGCCCCTCCATAATTAATTCTACATAATTATCTTTTAAAAATAGAAATCAAACCTCCCACCCTAGCTTAAAACCTCTAATTATTCTCAGAAGCCTTTGGAATAAAATCTAATTTCCTGGAGTTCCTGTCATGGCGCAGCATTTAATGAATCCTGCTAGGAACCATGAGGCTGCAGGTTGGATCCCTGGACTTGCTCAGTGGGTTAACGATCCAGCGTTGCCATGAGCTGTGGGGTAGGCTGCAGACGCAGCTTGGATCCTCCATTGCTGTGGCTGTGGCTGTGGCTGACAGCTGTAGCTCTGATTCGACCGCTAGCCTGGGAACCTCCATATTCCTTGGGTAAGGCCCTAAAAAAGCAAAAAAAAAAAAAATCTAATTTCCTGATCATGACCTCTAAGGGACACTTTATAATTCCAGCCTCAGCATACACCATTTTTCCCTCCTAGCTCATCACACTATAGGCACACTGGCTTTCTTTTTGTTCTTTGAATAGGCCACGTTTGCTCCAACCTCAGGACATTTGCACTCACTATTCCCTCTAGACTTCTGTCTCACCGTATCTGCACACTTAGCTTCTCGGTATCCTTCAGGTTACCTTCTCGGAGGGACCTATTCTAACCGTCCCAAGTTAGGTCGTTTTCCTTCCCTCACTTGTCACTGTCCATAACCTCATTTTATTTTCTTCGAAACAGATACCATTGTCTGAAATCACCTTGTTCAATTATGTTTTCTTACTTAATGCCTTCCTCTCCCTCTCTGAGGTATTTGTTCTGTAAGATCTGGGACTTAAACTGTCCTATTCACTGTTAAATCCTTAGTGCTGAGAAAAGCACTCTGTACATAAAAGGCACTCAATCAATATTTGTTGAACAACTGAGTGAAAGACTTTTCAGCTGCTCCCTATTGCATTTGGGATAAGATCCAGGCTACTTCACAGGGCTTATCCAGCTGGTCCCTGCTTCCTTACCTAGCCTTACCTTTCACAACCTAGATTCTCTGAACTTCTCTTGGCTTTGACCATGTACTATTTACCATTTCTGGACTCTCATGTACGTTTTCTTTCCTTGGATTGTCTTCTCCCACTGTATCCATCTTTGCATGGCTCATTTTATTTTATTTTTTTATTTTATTTTATTTTATTTTATTTGCTTTTTTAGGGCTGCACCCACATCATATGGAAGTTCTCAGGCTAGGGGGTCTAATCAGAGATACAGTTGCTGGCCTAAAGTACAGCCACAGCAGCAAGGAATCTGAACCATGTCAGTGATCTACACCACAGTTCATGGCAGCACTGTATCCTTAACCTGCCGAGTGAGGCCACATATCATAACTGCATCTTCATGGATAACTAGTCAGATTTGTTTCTACTGTGCTGCAATGGGAACTCCCTATACTTAGCTTTTTTTTTTTTTTTGTCTTTTCAGGGCTGTAGCCATGGCACATGGATGTTCCCAGGCTAGGGGTTGAACCAGAGCTGTAGCCGCCAGCCTACACCACAGCCACAGAAACATTAGATCCACGCTCTGTCTGCAACCTACACAGCTCATGGCAATGGCAGATCCTTAACCCACTGAGAAAGGCCAGGGATCAAACCTATGTCCTCATGGATGCTAGTCAGATTCCTTTCGGAGAAGAACTTTTAATAGCTTGGATTTCATTTCCCCTATGGTGGTGGTTGATAATCTTGCCAAACTGCTTACTGTTCAGACCAGAAGTCTTAGAGTCCTTATCTAGAAAGTTCAGGGGTCTTTTGGTATTCCTGGAATTGGGTGTTTCCATAAATATCAACGAGAAAACTCTTGGTGGTTTTGACTGAAACAATTGCGTGAGACAATTCTTAATGAAGCTTAGTTTTAAATAGTCTATTACAATAGCAATCAAAAAATAGAGTGACTAATGTAGTAATACAAGTTTTGAAGGTTAGGTTAAACAAGGTGTTTCCCATACAAACTGATGTTCTTTTCATTTCTTACCTCTCTGCAGTTGGGCTCCTTAGCTTTCAATTCATGTTTCCTAAGCAGTGATCATTTTCAGGAATTGGTCTTTAATTAGCAAGTTTCTTAAGCATATTTCTCAGTCAAAGTCAGACATGATTAATTTAAAATGTTGTGGCTCAGCAAGTTATCCTTGAACTTGAGAAAGGGAATTTATCATTTGTAAAGGACATTTCTTTAGGGCAGAAAACTGAGGAGGAAAAAACAAGCAAACATCATATATACAAGTTTAATCTTACAAGTATATTTCTTCAACTTCCAGACTCGACTGTTTCCCCTAGTCTGTGTACAATACTTCTCCTATCATAAAACTTACTACATTATAATCATCTTTCTACTTATCAGTTAGCAAATACAATCTTAAACATGACTGTAAGCTACCGAAAAGAAGTAATCTTTTCTCATTTTATTTATTTATTTTTTGTTTGTTTTTTGTTGTTTTTTTCTGTTTTTTGGTTTTTTTTTTTTTGCTTTTTAGGGCCGCACCCATGGCATATGGAGGTTCCCAGGCTAGGGGTCCAGTCGGAGCTACAGCAGCTGGCCTATACCACAGCCACAGCAATGCAGGATCCGAGCCTCGTGGGATCCAAGCCACATCTGTGACCTATGCCACAGCACACGACAACATTGGATCTTTAACCCACTGAGCAAGGTCAAGGATCAAACACGCAACCTCGTGGTTCCTAGTTGGGTTCGTTTCTGCTGTGCCACAGTGGGAACTCCTTTTTTTTCATTTTAAAAAGAGTTTTATTGAAATACAGTTAACTTACATTGTTGTGATAATTTCCTTTTTTTTTTTTTTTGGCCTTTTTAGGGCTGAATCCATGGCATATGGAAGTTCTCAGACCAGTGGTGGAATTGGAGCCACAGCTACCAGCCTATGCCACAGCCACAGCAATATGGGATCTAAGCTGTATCTGTGACCTATACCACAGCTTGTAGCAATGCCAGATCTTAACCCACTGAGCCACAAAGGGAATTCCCAATGTTGTGATAATTTCTGCTATACAACCAAATGATTCAGTTACACATGGACACACATTCACTCTCCTTCAGATTCTTTTCTCTCATAGATTATATGAGAATATTGGGTAGAGTCCTCTGTGCTATAGAGCAGGTCCCTGTTGGCCAGTCATTCCATAGACCTCAATGTGCATATGCCAATCCCAAACCCCCAGTCTATCCCTCTACCTGTCACTTCTACCCTTTGGGAACCACAAATTTGTTTTCAAAATCTGTAAGTCTGTTTCTGTTCTGCAAATACATTCATTTGTATCCTTTTTTTAAGATTCCACATATAAGCGATATCATATGACATTTGTCTTTCACTGTCTAACTTTACTTAGTATGATAATGTCTAGGTCCACCAATGTTGCTTCAGATGGCATTATTTCATTCTTTTATATGGCTGGAATACAATATTCCATTGTAAACATGTAAAAGGCGATAATTTTTTTTGGCCATGCCCAGAGCATGCAGAAGTTTGGGAGACATGGATTGAACCCGAGCCACAGCTGCAACCCCAGACATAGCAGTGCAATGCAGGATCCTTAGCTTGCTGTGCCACCAAGGGAACTCCTGAAGGGCAGTGATCTTATTATGACCTGGAATTTAACAAATATTTGTTGAATATGTTGAATGGATCGGTTATTGAATGAAAATTAAAAGTTAACAGTCCACTCCTGAGCATATATCTGGACAAAAGTACAATTTGCTGTCGTGGCTCAGCAGGTTAAGAAACTGACTAGTATCCATGGGATGTTGGTTCAATCCTTGATCTCGCTCAGTGGGTTAAGGACCCAGCATTGCTGTGAGCTGCAGTGTAGGTAGTAGATGTGGCTTGGATCTAACATTGCTGTAGCTCTGATTCTACCCCTAGCCTGGGCACTTTCATATGCTGCAGATGCAGCCCTAAGAAGAAGAAAAAAACAAACAGCCCCCCCACCAAAAGATAATGCACCCTTATGTTTATTTCAGCACTATTCACAATAGTCAAGACATGGAAACAACCTAAATGTCTATCGACAGATGAATGGATTAAGAAGATGTGGTACATATACACAATGGGATACAATTCAGCCATATAAAAGAACAAAATAATGCCTTTTACAGCAACCTGGATGAAACTCATACTAAGTGAAGTAGGTCAGAAATAGAAAGACAAATACCATATGATATCACTTATATGTGGAATCTAAAATACGGCACAAATGAACATATCTACAAAACAGAAATAGACTCATAGACATAGAGAACAGACTTGTGATTGCCAAGGGGGAGAGGGAGGGAATGGGATGGACTAGGAGCTTGGGGTTAGTAGATGCAAACTACTACATTTAGAATGAATAAACAAGGTCTGTGTAGCACAAGGAACTATATCCAAACTCTTGAGATAGACCATGATGGAAAATAATATAGAAAAAGAATGTAGGCATATGTATGATGGAGTCATTTTGCTGTACAGCAGAAATTGGCACAACACTGTAAATCAATTATACTTTAATAAAAAAGTTTTAATTAAAAGTAAACAGGTCAACATGGAATATCATAAGATCATCTGTAAGTAAATGTGAATTAGGAGTCAGAAGAATGTCCTGAATTTCAGGATAGGTAAACATCACTGTAGGCTGAAATAGCCAGGGGAGGCTTTGTAGGAGGTGGGACAAGAACGTATACAGCTTTGGAAGTTGAGCACATTTGAGTAACCAAGATTCAGAGAGGAAATTACTCTAGAAAGTCAGCGGCAGAGCAAGGCTAGTGACTGGACCACAACTGGGGTGGAATAAGTGCCATAAAATAAGGTTGAGGTCTGCCAAGGAGAGAGCTCTAATGCCCAGGATAAGGAGTGAGTGCCTTTTACCTATAGATAGTGGAAAACAGTAAAAATCTTTAATCGGACAAGTAATATACTGCAAATTCAGTTTAAAGAACATTTATCTTGTCATAGAACACAGGATGTGTTGGAAGGAGGAGGAACTGGAGGTAAAGAAAGTAGTTTGGAATCTCTCATGAAGTGTAAAGGGAAGGCTTATATTAGGCAAGTGGCTTGCAAAAGAGTATTCGGAGGAGGAGGACAGTCACCAATGGTTAGGGAGGTGATGATCCTTAAGTTCTTTCCTTAAAAGAGTAAATGTGCTGGACTTCTGGTCATCTTCGTGGACTCCTCTCCCTATATTCCTTATACATACTGAGTCTCAATGTCCTTATAAATTCTAAATCGGGACTAAAATCTTTAATATCTTCCCTTCCTTTTTCCCTTCATCAGCATTATTGAAGTATAATAGGTATATGACAAACAACTCTTTTGATTAAAGTCTATAATTCGATGGACTTGGACATATTGACACCTGTGAAGCGCCCCCACAAACAATATCATAAGTACATCCATCAGCTCTAAAGTTATCTTGTGCTCCCTTTTTATCTTTTTAATTAATTATTTATTGGTCTTTTTGTCCTTTTAGGGCCGCACTCGCAGCATATGGAGGTTCCCAGGCTAGGAGTCCTCGGAGCTGTAGTCCCCAGCTTAGGCCAGAGCCACAGCAATGTGGGATCTGAGCTGTGTCTCTGACCTACACCACAGCTCACAGCAACATTGGATCCTCAACCCACTGAGCGAGGCCAGGGATCGAACCCATGTCCTCATGGACAACAGCTCATGGACAACAGCTTTAGTTTCTGCCCCTATAGATTAGTTTTCATTTTCTAGAGTTTCATATAAATGGAATCATACAGCATGTATTGTCTCATCTAACTTTGTTCATTTGACATTATTGTTTCGAGGTCCATCCTTGCTGTGTGTATCAGTAATTTAATTTTTATTTTTTTATTGCTGAGTAGCATTTTATTTTATGGATAACTACAGTTTGTTTATGCATTTACTTAATGATGGATATTTGGGTTATTTTCCATTTTGGGGCTACAGCAAATGAAGCTGCTCTAATCAACATTGTATTAGCATGTACAAAGAGATTTATAGTAAAGAACTGGCTTATGTGTTTTGGTGGCCTGGCAACTCTGAAATCTGTCGGCAGGCCAGCAGACTGGAAACTCAAGACAGGATTTGATGTTGCTTTTGAGGCAGAATTTCTTCCTCTCTGGCAAACCACAGTTTTTGCTCTTAAGTTAGACCTTCAACTGACTGGGTAATGTTCATCCACATTATTGAAAGTAATTTCTTTTTACTTAAAATCAGCTGACCTTATATAGCTATAGGCCAATATCAAAACTAGGATACTAACATTGGTATAATACACAGCTTATTCGGATTTCACCAGTTTTGTATGCTTGTGTATGTGTGTTTGTGTGTACTTCTGTGTAATTTTGTCACATGCAGATTCAGATTCATGTAACTACATCGTCAGTCAAGATACAGAACTCTTGAACCACAAGGCTTTCTTTTGCTACCCTCTTATAGTTATGCCCCACACTTTTCCTACTCCCAATCTCAAATAATAAGTATCCACTAATCTGTTCTCTATTTCTATAATTTTGTTGTTTTAAAATGTTATATAAATGAAATCATACAACATGTACCACTTTGAGAATGTTTATTCAGTCAGCATTAATAAATGAAATTGACTGTCCATGTTCTTGCCTGTGTTAATCAAATTATAGTTTATAACTACAATTCTTTTTTTTTTTTTTTTTTTTTTGCCTTTTGTCATTTTATGGCCGCGGGTTTATGGCCGCACCCGCGGCATGTGGAGGTTCCCAGGCTAGGGGTCTAATCGGAGCTGTGGCCACTGGCCTGCGCCGCAGCCACAGCAACGCAGGATCCGAGCCGCGTCTGCAACCTACACCACAGCTCACGGCAACGCCGGATCGT
>PVHT021183576.1:2229776-2240209 GCA_004024745.2 Catagonus wagneri
GGGTCTAATCGGAGCTGTGGCCACTGGCCTGCGCCGCAGCCACAGCAACGCAGGATCCGAGCCGCGTCTGCAACCTACACCACAGCTCACGGCAACGCCGGATCGTTAACCCACTGAGCAAGGGCAGGGATCGAACCCGCAACCTCATGGTTCCTAGTCGGATTCGTTAACCACTGCGCCACGACGGGAACTCCTACAATTCTTTTTTAAAAGAAATGAAATATAGTTGAGTTACACATCATATTAGTTTCAGGTACAAAAATTAGTGATTCGGTATTTTTATAGATTATATTCCATTTAAAGTTGTTATAAAATATTGGCTACATTCTCTATGCTGTACAATATATCGTTGTAGCTTATTTATTTTATACATAGTAGTTTACAACTCATTTATTTTTTTTTTATTTCTTTATTTTTTGGGCTTTTTAGGCCTGCACCTATAGCATACGGAGGTTCCCAGGCTAGGGGCTGAATCAGAGCTACAGCTGCTGGCCTACACCACAGTCACAGCAACGCCAGATCCAAGCTGCGTCTGCAACCTACACCACAACTTGCGGCAACACCGGATCCTTAACCCACTGAGCGAGGCCAGGGGATCAAACCCGCAACCTCATGGTTCCTAGTCGGATTTGGGAATTCCGCCAGGACAGGAACTCCTAGTTTTTAACTCTTAATCCCCTTCTCTATCTTCCCTTCCCCCTCCCCTCTCCCCACTGGTAACCACTAATTTGTTCTTTATATCTGTGAGTCTGTTTCTGGTTTGTTATATCCAGTCATTTGTTTTATTTTTTCAATTCTACATATAAATAATAACATACAGCATTTATTTCTCTCTGTCTGATTCATTTCATTAAGTGTAATACCCTCCAAGTCCATCCATGTTGTCGCAAAAGGCAAAATTTCATTCCTTTTTTTTTTATGACTGTGTAAATATTCCATGGTATCTATTAAGGTGATATACCACATGTGCTTAACCATTCACTCACTAAAGGACTAAAGGATTGCTTTCATTTTTTTTATGAAGAAAATTTCTATAAACATTCATTTACAGGTTTTTGTGTAAACACATGTTTTTTTCATTTCTCTGGGATAAATGCTCAAGACTTCAATTCCCGGATTTCATGGTAACTACATGTTTATTTTAAAAAACTGCCAAATGGAGTTCCCGTCATGGCACAGTGGAAACGAATCCGACTAGGAACCATGAGGTTGCGGGTTCGATCCCTGGCCTTGCTCAGTGGGTTAAGGATCTAGTGTTGTCATGAGCTGTGGTATAGGTCACAGACACGGCTTGGATCTGGAGTTGCTGTGGCTCTGGTGTAGGCCGGCGGCTACAGCTCTGATTAGACCCCTAGCCAGGGAACCTCCATATGCCACAGGTGCAGCCCTAAAAAGACAAAAAGATGTCCCCCTCAAAAAAGAAAAGAAGCTGCCAAACTATTTTCTAGAGTGTCTCTACTATTTCACTGTCCCACCAACTTTAGGTTATGCTTTTCTCTTAAGATCTAGACCTTTGATTCCAATTGTTTGATGGGTGACTTACCTCAGATGTCTCACATGCTGGAACTCAGCTCGTTAAAATGTGAGGTCACTCTGTTCCCCTACACATCAGCCACACCCCCCTTTATTTTCTGTCTTCATAATATAACCACTTACTACCAACCCAGACACTGAAAGCTAGCTTGGATTCCTCTCTCTCACCTATTCCCATGTTAAATCTATCACTTGGATAGGATCATTTTATCTTCAGTCTCTCAGAGAAGAAATGTCATCACCACCCACTGAAATTAATATTATCTAAATATGTACATAATGATGTCCTAGGTTGAAGCATTTTTTTCAAGTTAAGAGCGGGTATTTTATTTTTTTTTTCAGGATCAGAGAGAATATTTAATCAACTAAAATGGGTTACTGGCACGGCGTTCTAATCAAGAGGCTTAACTTAGCAGAAGCAAAGTGACAAAACTAAAATTTATAAATACACACATTCTTTTTCATACTATATCCAGAATCATATCACTTAACAGCTCTTCCACTGCCCCTAAGAGCAGGTATTTTAGAGTTGGTGGCTATATTAATGCCTAAGTCATGAAGAAGTGAAATAGACTAGTTGGTCACATATAAGCAGATCTAAATTGCTGAGTGAACTCATGTGGTAGCAGACTGGAAAACACAAACTTATTCTGGGCAGAGCTCTAGCTTTAGGTCTGGGTCGAAACTACAAACACCTACAGCACAGGGAATTACATCCAATCTCTTGGGATAGAACATGATGGAGGATAGTATGAGAAAAAGAATGTATATATAAATATGACTGGGTCACTTTGCAATACAGCATAAATTGACAGAACATTAAATCAACCATGCTTTAATAAAAAAATATGAGAGATTTTGAAAAAAATCTATAAATGAATTCTACAAAATTTATGAAACCAGTATTACCGTGGTGTGGACACTGTTATTCAATTATATAGTCTGCTGGCTTGGATCCACTGTCAGTTATGCTAGTGTGTAAAGAAAAACTTACTGAGGAGTCCAGTAAATAATTGTGCCTTGTTGACTTAGATACCAAGTGCCTCCATTTAAGATTTCTGAAAAAAACTTGCTAGTTGTTTGTGACATGGACCAGAGCACACTGGTTTCTGGTCAGCACTCTGGGCATTCAACAGAATTTGAGAGTCATAACTCACTGTCATTACTAACTATACTTCCCTAGTTAGGTCAGCGACATGACCCCAGACCCTAAACTAGATTTTCTTTGTTCAAGGAACAAATTATCCTTGTATCAAATTCTCAGAAGCATGACTTGGAATTCCCACTGTTACGCAGTGGGTTAAGGATCCGGCATTGTCTTTGTAGCCCTGTAGGTTCCATGCCCAGCTCAGTGCATCTGGTTAAATATCCAGGGTGGCTGCAGCTGTGGCATAATTTGCAGCTGAGGTTCAGATTTGATCCCTGGCCCAGGAACTTCCATACGCCTCAGGGGTTGCCCCCCCCCCAATTCACAGAAACATGACTTAATACTCAAATCAAGATTCTGAAATAAAAGGCCCTGTCAGTGCCAAGAACTAAAGTAAGGAAACCTATGACACGGAGTCGGAGGCCAGTCCACTTGGTGTCTTCCTGGAGCTCACCCTCCTTCCATCTTCTTTTCCAGTTGGGTAGCCAATTCTGCTTCTGGTGGAAAAGCCATTGACTCTTTTGTTTTTAGTATAAATGCCCATTAAAAAGCTGATTAGATTGAAAGGAATCCCTAATATCGTGTCCCTGGAGATTGTGCACTGTGACGGCTTGGCAGAATTGTAGCTGAGGAAGCCAACTCACTTTCATAACAATAGGGAATATGCTCAGGAAATTCCCCATTTAAGCTCATTTCCAACCAGCTTTGTTTAACTGGTGCTATGGGCCCTTGGAGTGCTTAAAAATAAGAGCCATTACTACTGTTGTATCCTTATATGATCCAAGTTCCATCAGGTTTCTGTGACGGTCAACAACAGCTTCAAAAAGAAGAAACTCACAAGACAGCAGCCTTCGACATACAAGAAAGACAGGCCTGTCTCTTTCTACTTGTCTTTTTGGTTGAAGCACAATTCATTTCCAATCCCATCTTTTCTTCGCAGCTACTCAGGTTTTAGCTTTGATTTTCCCATGAATATATTGGACATACAGTGATTCTAAGAAAGTGAGGATGGGAGTTCCCATTATGGCTCAGCGGATTACAAACCTGACTTGCATCCATGAGGATGCGAACTTGATCCCTGGCCTCACTCAGTGGGCTAAGGATCTAGTGCTGCTGCGAGCTGTGGTGTAGGTTGCAGATGTAGCTCGGATCCCACATTGCTGTAGCTGTGGCTTATTCCGGCAGCTGCAGCTCCAGTTTCCCAACTTGACCCCTTGCCTGGGATATTCTCTAAAAAGGAAAAAAAAAAAAAAAAAAAAAAAAAAAGGAGGCTGGAGGACCCGACCTAACGGCTTGCTGTAAGAACCAGCCAAACTTCTTGTTCAGCATAGACCCAGATACCTGCAAAATTTTCGGGGAAGAGCTCACTCTCTCTCACTCAATTGTTTCTGATTTCCATTTCCATTGATGCAGAAATGAATTCTCACAGATATGACTGGGTGCATTCAGGGTGGTATGGCCATAGACAGTAATATATGCTCACAAATGTGGCAGCTTAGAACACAAATGCCTTATCTTATAAGTCATAAGTCTGACACAGAACTCACCTGGCTAAATCAAGGTGTCACAGGGCTGCGTTCCTTTCTGAAGGTTCTAGGGGAAGATCCACTTCCTCACTTGAGTTGCAGGGAGAATTAAGCTCCTTATGGTTTTAGGACTAACGTCCCCAGTTTCTTGATTGCTGTCAGCTGAGGGCTTTTCCCAGTTTCTCAAGGCTACCCACATTCCTGGGCTTATGGACCCTTCCTCTATCTTCAAAGCCCACAGTTGTGAGTAAACTCTCACTTTGAATCTCTTCTTTTCCCCCTCTGTTTCGTCTTTTTATAACCTAGTCAGTAAGTCTTCTGCTTTTAAGACCTCATGAGTTTAGACTGGTCCCACAGGGGTAATCCAGGATATTCTCATAATCTCCCTTAATTACATCAGGAAATTTCCTCTTGCCATGTCAGGCAACACTCACAAGTTTTGGGAACTGGAGTTTGGGCATTTGGGGAGGTCCATTCTGGGCCTCCAGAATTATCTTGAGGTAAGAATTCATCCACCATTTGTTCATATATTCAAAATTTATTGAGCTCCTAGTATATATCAGAAAATTTAGGAGGCACTGGATTCTTGGTCCTATTTCACTTGTGAACTGTGAGAGGTGAAGAATTTGTGCATTGATAAAATTTGTCTACTGAATTTTCTCTTGTTTCATGTAGTCCATAAGGAGGAGAGATCTGGGGAGAATTCATGATACAGGAGATTCTCAGACAACCATAATTGTGGGGCATGGTCTTCCATCTCTTACTCCCATGCTGATTCAATTCACTTTTTGCAGGTCAGAGGCTGGGTGTGAAATGAGGAATGAATGATGTGGATGTACTACCATGGGAGTTATCTTTGATTCAGGAGGAATCAATTCATATAACAAACACAGGAGCTTATGATGTATGCTGTGGTGTCATAGCAGCATACATAAACACAGGTTTTACTCTGAAAGAGCTTATGGTTTAATTCAAGAGAAATGGCATTTCAAACAGTCTGATAACAATGCAGAAAAGTTAAAGCAGGAGTCATGCTTTACCCACAGGGAGCCTAAAAAGGGCACAACCCATACAAGCTTGAGATACAGAACTTTCTTTCCTTGTGCGTGTCACCTGCAGGATGGTGGTGGTGGTGAAAGAGGAAGATCAGAGGTAATAATACCAATTGTGACCAGAGCATTTCAGCAATTGATGGACTACAAATAAAAGACAGTATTGTCTTATATGTCCTTTCTTGGTTATCTGTTATTCTACTTCCTTGAAAAAGAAAATCTAGGAAAATGACATCAAAATATAATATTTGAAACACTGACAACACCACAGGCTGGGGAGGAGATGAAGCAATAGGAACTCTCACTTATTGCTAATGGGAATGCAAAATGGTACAGCCACTTTGAAAGGATGTTTGGCATTTTCTTACAGAACTAACTATACCCTTGTGGTATGATCCATCTACTCCTTGGTTTTTTTTCCAAATGAATTGAAAACTTAGATCCACATAAAAACCTGCACACAGACGTTTGAAGCAGATATATCCATATTTGTCAAGACCTGGAAACAATGAAGATGTCCTTCAGTAGGTGAATGCATTATTATTCAGACAATGGAATATTATTCAGTGCAAAAAAAGAAATGAGCTATCAAGCAATGAAAAGATATGAGGGAAATTTAAATATATATTATTAAGTGAAAGACATCATCTTTCAAGTCTGCATAGTGTACGATTCCAACCATATGACATTCTGGAAAAATCAAAACTATGGAGACAGTAAAAAGTTCAATGACAGAAGGAGTTCCTGTGGTGGCTCAGCGAGTTACGAACCTGACTAATATCCATGAGGATGCAGGTTTCATCTCTGTCTTCACTCAGTGGGTTAAGGATCTGGCATTGTCATGAGCTGTGGTATACGTCACAGACACGGCTTGGATACCGCGGTTGTGGTGTAGGTAGGCAGCTGCAGCTCCAATTGGACCCTTAGCCTGGGAACTTCCATATGCCACAGGTGTGGTCCAAAAAAGAAAAAAAAAAGTTCAGTGGTTGTTACAAGCTGGGAGGAGGGAGCAATGAATAGGTGGAGCACAGAGTCTTTTTAGGGCAGAGAGCTATTCTCTATGATACTACAGTAGTGGAAATATATCAGTATAAATTAGCCTAAACCCATAGAATGTATGACACCAAGAGTGAGCCCTAAGGTAAATTACAGAGTTTGGGTGATAATGATGTCAATCAATTGTAACAAATGTGCCACTCTGCTGGGACCTGTGGATAATGAGAGAAGCTGTGCATGGGAGGTAGTAAGGAGTTATATGGGAGGTCTGTGCCTTCTGTTCAATTTTCTTGTGAGCCTAAAACTACTCTAAAAATTAAGCCTGTTTTTAAAAATGATATTGCTACCATTTTTTAAGCACCTGTTTTGTGCCAGACACCAGGCCAGGATATATTCGTTGTCTCTTGTCCTCACAGCAATCCATAAAATAGGTGTTACTAACTTTATTCTGCAAATGAGGCACCTGTTATTTGTTCAGAATAAATGAGTTTGTCAAGGCCATTCAGCTTATAAGTGAGACTCTGAGATGCTAACCTTGATTCCCTGACTACAAGGACCAGTCCTTTTTTTTTTTACTATAACATTTTTCACTAATAAACAAAAATATGTATTCTTTTTTTTTAAAATACATGGGGGGGGCTTGTGTTTAACAATATGGAGGGCACCCCTGAACTACAGGTTTGAATAGTAGACGTCAAGAATGTGGCTAAGGCTCAAATAACTGAACAAAGATTTCAGCTGCAGCCCATTATGAAGGAGATAGAGTTTAGAGTTTAAGTTCAGCTGGGTTACCTGCCTGGTAGAAAAAATATTCCATACTCTTCAGGGAATCCAGAGTCTTCAGACTGAACAGTTCAAAATGTCCAGGTGGCAACCAAAATTATACATATGAATAAACAAGAAAATATGACCCACATTTTTTAAAAAGGCAATGTAATGGAGACTGACCTCAAAATAACTCTGGTGCTAAAATCTGAGTCAAAGATTTTAGACTGGCTATCCTAAGTTTGCTCAATAATGCAGAAGAAATTTAGTCATAATTAATGAACAAGTAGGAGATCTCAGCAGAGAAATGAAATCCACAAAAACTGGAAATTCTAGCACTAAAAATAATAGTGTCTAAAACTTAAAAACTCACTGGATAGACTTAACAGCAGATTGGAAATGAAAGAGAATTGATGAACTTGAAGTTAGCAAAGCAAGAATTACCCAATCTGAAGAACTGAAAGTTTGGATATAGCAGAAAAAAAGAAAGAAAAAGAAAAAGCCTCACAGACATGTGAAACTAACAATGTGGGTAGGTCAGATAAGACAAAGATGTTTTCTCACGGACTATAACCCACATTTTCTACATTTTTAAGTGTGTGTTTTCTGTCCACATTAAATCTTCTACTTTCAGGATGATGTCAGTATTTGGCTCATAGTTTTCTTTCTATGTGGTCTGCTACTCCTATCCCAGCGGTTTTATTCACTCAGCTTTTATTGACCCTTTTTCTCATACTAGCACATACAGTCACTGTGCTAATGACTGTAGAAAACCAACAAAAGAGACAGTCATACTGAAAGAGTATGAAATTAGTGCTACACTAGAGATGTAGGCAAAAGGCTATTATTACAGTGAGAGATCCACTGGAGTAATCTTTTCAGTCACTGTCCACTTCCTTATGTTGAAGAGATCAGGAGAAGGAATTGAACTGAATCTCAACCCCTCCCTCCCTTCCTTTGGGATCTGCCTACCCACAGAGAACCTGTGTCCTGCTCTGTGATATGTGGGATAAGGTGGCTGCTCTTAAAGGACAGACTTGTGTTGGCCATGTGACATCAGTGACTGAGTGGGTAAGTGCAGTTCTGGGGTGCGATGTCAAGAAATCAATTGCTGAAGACCCAAACCAAGTTCACAAAAAAATGCGTGTCTACATTAACATTTTTAGTGGTGGGATAGTGTTTTGATGACCTATATGTACCATAGTTAGGTTGTCTCTGCTTTTTTTCTTTTTGATGTTATGAACGGTACTGCCATGAGCAACTTTTTGTTTGTATAACTACATGAATATTTCTGAAGAAAAAAATTGAATTGCTAGTTGCAGCAACATGAATGGGCCCAGAGATTATCATACTAAGGAAAGCAAGTCAGAAAGAGAAAGACAAATACCACATGATATCACTTATAAGTGGAATCTTATATATATACGATATCTTATATAATATGATATGAATCTTATATAATATATGATAAAAACTAACATACTTATGAAACAAAAACAGGCCATAGATATAGAGAATAGATTTGTGGTTGTCAAGGAAAAGGGGGAGTGGGCGGGGGAGGGTTGGGAATTAGGGATTAGCAGAGGCAAACAATTATATATAGGATGGATAAACAAAAAGTTTCTACTGTATGCCAAAATGGAAAGGAATATGAATGAGAATGTATATGCATATATATCTATATATCTGAATCATTTTGCTGTACAGAAGAAATTAACACATCATTGTAAATCAACTATACTTCAATAAAATTAAATGAAATGGAAATGGAACTCTGGGCCAGTAGGTAAAAGTCTGATAACTATTGACAAATTTTTCAGAACACGTTGTAACAACTTTTCAACCACTAATATTTCACAACCTCTTATCTTTTCCTTTGGACCATCCATCTCTCCTCACACAAACTTGTAGGAGCTCCACTTTGACTTCCTCATTCATCCACATCTTAGTACTGTTTGTCACCACAAATCCCTGGGGATTGTCTACTATCCAGGAGATTCTGTAAAAGTTGCCATATTTGCTGAAAAAAATGTATAGTCCCTCTCTTATCAATAGTATCTCCTCGATTGGGCGTTCCTGTCATGGCTCAGAGATAACAAACCTGACTAGTGTTCATGAGGACATGGGTTCGATCCCTGGCCCGGCTCACTGGGTTAAGGATCCGGCATTGCCCTGAGCTGTGATATAGGTTGCAGATGTGTCTCAGATCCTGCATTGCTGTGGCTGCAGCTCTGATTTGACCCCAAGGCTGGGAACTTCCATATGCTGTGGGTGTTGCCCTAAATAGCAAAAAAAAAAAAAAAAAAAAAAAGGAAAGAAGAAAGGAAGGAAAGAAATATCTTAATTTCTATAGAGACAACACAGGTATAACCAGTTTTTCAATATATGGTTGAACATGTAGATGTCAAAAACTCAACAAGATTTATTTTTAACGGTGCAAAATTTATCATTTCCTGAGGGCCTGGTGGTGGTGAATGGGGATGAAAGAGTAGGATGGAAGTCATTTTTGAGGATAAAGCCTTTTAATTCCATACTCTCTGAGCCTGGAACATGCCAGTACACATGCCAGTTAAACCAAACGTTTCTGCTATCATGTCTCAGGACAGATTTAGCAACATAATGATAATAGCAATTTGTCTATGTTTAGGTTAGAGAACTTACAAAACACTTGAAAGACAAGTAGGGTGTGGATTAATATTCTTATTTTACAGATGAAGAAGCTGAGACTCAGAGAACATGAGTGTCTTGCCCAGGGTCACACTGCAAATGGCAGAACAGGGACTTAGACCTACCTTCCAGCTTGGGTGGATAACAAAGACTGAAGGCAGATGAATAGCATGCTGAATAACTAAGAGCGAAATTGGCTCCCTTTCCTGCCTGCATTCGTGTAAGGATAAGCAGAGTACGTACAGTGGAAAGGGAAACCCTTCATGAGAAGGAGTTAGTGAACAGCTCTTTCTTATGTAGGTATCTGCTTCTGAATTGTCACTTCTCTGTCTGCTCGGGAACAACCGTCCTTCCCCAAATCTTCTCTCACAAGGATTGATACTGCCACCTCCACACCGGACCTCTAGAGGGCACTGATTCCTTGCACCCCAACCCGACCATGATTTAAGTATGGGAAAAACAAAACAAAACAAAACTTGGTAACCATTTATTAATTAGCTTCCATGTGCCAATTACTGGGCTAGACTCTTTAGTATTATCTCATCAAAACTAGAATTAGTATGCCTATTTTGTCAGGAAACTGCCAAGATTCCAGTGAAAACAAAATCATCGAACACATTTCCTCTTTAAGTGGCAAGGTGAATGGTAAATTCTTTTGAGTTTTAAAATTCGAAATAAAAAATTCACATCATGTTAAAATTAAAATAATGTGTCAAAATGTTCAAGAAAAAAACTAAAGCAGCAAAG
>PVHT021183576.1:2240309-2264102 GCA_004024745.2 Catagonus wagneri
GGGTCTAATCGGAGCTGTGGCCACTGGCCTGCGCCGCAGCCACAGCAACGCAGGATCCGAGCCGCGTCTGCAACCTACACCACAGCTCACGGCAACGCCGGACCGTTAACCCACTGAGCAAGGGCAGGGATCGAACCCGCAACCTCACGGTTCCTAGTCGGATTCGTTAACCACTGCGCCACGACGGGAACTCCTAAAGCAGCAAAGTTAACCACAATTCCACCAATCCAGTGCAACTATCTTTTCTATTTCATCTTATCCTTACATGTGCATATATTTTCTAGAAGCTGCAATTGACTTATACGCAAATTTTATATTCAGCTTTTAAATTCATTGTCAGGACCATCTTCCATTACCACAATCTTCATAATGAGTATTTTAGAGGTTGCAGAGTAAATGATTTCCCTAATGGACATTTATGTTATTTCCAGTATTTGGTTGTTCAAATCAAATTGTTATGTTTTGTGCTAAATGTTTTGTCACTATTAAACTATTTCCTTGGAATAAATTCTTAAGAGCCATATCATTGAATGATGAGGTATTTTTATAACACTTCTCACATGGTACCACTTTACTAGGCAAATGAATCTAAGTGATACCCACAGATATTAGATTATTTTCAAAAGACACTATGCTGTTTTCCATTCCTAGTAGTTCAATGAGTTAGAAACCTTGAGAGACCCTCTATGTTAAAACAATCAAGATTCTGAATAAAATATAAAAGCCATCTTCTTGGAGTTCCTGTTGTGGTGCGGCAGAACAAACCTGACTAGTATCCATGAGGGCACGTGTTTGATCCCTGACCTCACTCAGTGGGTGAAGGATCCAGCGTTGCTGTGAGCTGTGGTGTAGGTTGCAGACGCGGCTCGGATCCCACGTTGCTGTGGCTGTGGTGTATGCTGGCAGCTGCAGCTCCAATTTCAACCCCTAGCCTGGGAACTTCCATAGGCTGTGAGTGTGCCCCCCCCCAAAAAAAAGCAAAACAAAAACAAAAAACCATGTTAAATGAATTACTTGAACTGAAAAGAAAATACAGAATATAAGATCCTCAAAATGGGTTAAAACCATCAACCCTTGAAAGTAAGTAACAAAGCTGTCCATTGCCTTGAGTGCTGCTCAGCACAGAAGAATACCACACTGATGATTTGTATTCTTCCTGAATATGGTATTTATATCATATTAAGAGATACATGATTCAATTTGATAAATTATTAGGGACATTAAATTTGATCACTAGATTAAGGGGTTATCTGTCAGATTTCTCCACTGCAAAAGAACTTTTCCCCATCCGTAATGAATAATACAGGTACTGCCTTGAAACTGCATGAAACTAGTTCCCCAACCATCTTTACACAGTGGTAACATATCCATTAATAACACTTATCCAAGAGAAGGTGATTTTCCCTATCATTTAAATGTTGCCAAATTCAAACCACTGGAGCCAGTTTGCACTCCTTTTGGCCAGGTGTGAGTTTCCAATGTTCCACATTGTTACCAAACTTGCTAAAGTCAGACTTACCAAGTTTCATCATTTTGATGAGCATGGGACGGCATTTCCTATAGACGGACAGATTTGGAGTCTTCTTCTAGATTCAGGCTCATTTATTTAGGCAAGGATGCTTCATAAATGTGCTGTACACTTCCTATTATATCACATCAAGTGGTATATAATATCTGGTTGTTGATGAATAGGTCAAAATGTGGCCACTCTGATCTATGACTAGATATAATAATAAGGTTCCTCATCCCCCCCAAAAAAACCTGACATGCCTTATTATCTACTTTTTATGAAACAAAAATGTTTATATATTTATTTATTCAAAAACGCTTAAAAACACTTTCCTGAATTATTAGTCATTTGCAAAACGATTTTTCTCTAGTTTTACCATTTCCTCTTTATTGTTTGATATTCTTCTGTAAACAAAAGCTTCCCCTTTCTTCTTTTTCTAGAGACTCATGGATTCTTTTATAATCAACTGTTATAATCCATTATTCTCTTTTTTATGTCATTATTTTAGGGCCACACCCTCGGCATATGGAGGTTCCCAGGCGAGGGGTCTAATCGGAGCTATAGATGTCGGCCTTCGCCATAGCCACAGCAACACCAGATCCGAGCTGCGTCTGTGACCTACACTACAGCTCACGGCAATGCTGGATCCTTAACCCACTGAGCAAGGCCAGGTATCGAACTCACAACCTCATGGTTCCTAGTTAGATCCATTTCTGCTGTGCCACGACAGGAATTCCTCCATTATTCTCAATATTCTTTCTGATGGTCCCAGATTTGGCTAGTGAGGATGATTTCAAGCTGCCTCGTATGTTCTTTTGATATATTCCAGTAAGTTTTTGAGCACTTGCTTATTTCTGGCACAGCAAGAAATTCCAGGCTTTCTTTGTACTTTTCCTGCTCCAGACCTGGAGTCAGTCACTTCCCCCAAGGAGACGTTGTTCCTTTCGCTGGAGACAGTAATGAGAAATGAAGTTCTGGCAATAGGTATGTTTATTTCCACTAGAATTGTCACTGAATCTAGTTCCTGTCTTTGGACAGAGCTAGGAGATTTTTTTTTTTAATAATAGTTTATACAAGCAACTCACCACAAGGTCTTTCTCTTGTTTGTCACACCCATATTTTAATTTCTCTTCTCCCACACTGATAAACTTAATTTCCAATAACATCAACAGATTTATTACTTTACTCAGTTCCATACTACCTGAAAAACGGTTTCAGGATTAACGCATCAATTTCACTATCAATAAAATCCTACAAGCTAAAGTTGAGGACATTTTTGCAGTTGTTTTTGTCTTTAGAATAGACCTACTGAGCATGTGTGTTTAGAGTTCAATGATTTGGACTGGTATTTGGATTGGCTCTTTTCTCTGAGTTTATGTTACCAATACCATTAGGGTCAAATATTTCCTGTTTGCATTCTATTTGGGGCTTTTAAGAATAATTGTGTTAGTTTATTTTTATTTTTGAATATGTAAACATGCATATGGCTCAAATACCAAAACCATACATAGTTATAGAGCCAAAGACACCTCCTTCTCTTCCACTCTATTCCCAATAACACCAGGAGATAATCAATTTCTGATTTTTCCTTCTTGTGCTTGTTAATGCAAAAGAAACAAATATTTTATTTTGGATATTTACTTTATTTCCCCTTTTGAATACTAAAAGCAGCATACTCAAGGAGCCTGTAGCACGCTTCTTTTGGTATAAAAAAAGGGAATTGGGTAAATATGTATACATATACTTATTTTAAAATAAGCACTTATAAATTAACAATGAAATTGAATGGAGCTCCACTGTATAGACATACCATAGTTTATTCAATCTTTGTCCATTTAGATTGTTCCCAATATTTCACTACTAAAATTAAACCATAGTAAATAATCTTATGAATATATATTTTTATTTTTTTGGAGTGTATCCTCACCCTAAATTCCTAGAAATTGGATTGCTTGGTCAAAGAATAAATGCATGTATAATTTTGTTAGACGTAGAAAAATTCCTGTCTATAAGAGGGGTACTATTTCACATCCACGCCAGCAATGTATGGAAGTGAACGTTTCCCTTTGGCCTCATCAAAAGAGTAAGGTATCAAGGTTTTAAAGAAATCCCCTTTTAAATAGTTTGTCAGTCTGTGGTCCCTATTCTCTTTCTTTCTCCCAGATCCCATAAACTTTATAATCTGCTTTGCCTTGTCAGGACCTTCTTTGGTTCTGTTATGTCTCCAGAAACAGTGCAGACTAGGAGTATATCTTGTCTATCTTGGAATTTTTACATTTACAACTCTTTCAGAGAAGCTGGTTATTTTTAACCAGTCTGTTCTAGGACAGGAAGGTTCCACTTCATATTCCTAGACCGTCTAAACAAAGAATAACACTTCAAAATATGGTGAGCTATGAAAAATTCAAAGTGTATCATGCTGAACTTCACCAAAGCAAAGCCAAATTTTTGGGGGGACAGATCACTCAGCAAAACAAATCTCAACACAAGTTATTCCTACCTTGAACTTTTACATGATTATAGGCAAAGGGCAAATGAATGTCCAAGCCAGCACCAAAGATTGTAAGATGGAAAAAATGATAAGAAAACATCTTACATTTCTGCTTCTGTTAAGTAAAAGGCTGGGAAAAATTTCTTCTTGCATAAAATGTTTTCCTTATTTTTACCAATAGGGCTATTTTCATTAGAGGAGAAGCAATTCTTATAGAAACACTTGTTTATACGGTAAGCCTTGGCTTGCAAAGACAATATTTGCAGCTTGGAATATTGAATGGACACCTTTGGTAGTTTGTAATTTTTCTGAGACTGAAATTTAAATTGTATACACAGCATGCAGAAAAGCAAATATATGTGGGTTAGAATGTCCCCCAACTAGTGAGTGAATCATTTTCTTTAGGGCCCTGAGTCTTAATCATACTTACCTTCTCCCTACATATATCATTTGTAAGGAGAAGGTAAGTACTATGCATTTAAGTTTAGTTAATAGATCATACTCAATATTTTGCTATTAAAAATTATGCCAGGATGAATAACCTTGTGCATATATTATTTTCTTACTCTTAGAGATATGACAGAGAATGCTACTTCAAGGGAAAATCTAATCATAAGCAAGTAGACTTGCAAAATATCAAATTAGATAGATATGAAACATATTTCTACTCTGAAGAACTCAGAAGCTTTAACATGCTAACATGCATTAAGACTCTTCAAGAAGGGATCTCTATTATGCAGTGTTTCCAGATTTATTTATGATTCACTTTTTACATTTCTGGAGAGTAGAATTCTGTGGAACATATTTTGTAAACCACTGCTGTGGTGGTATTTATGCAATTGGGAACTCTGGCAAAACTTTATAACCATTTCATAGGGAGTTCAAGTGCCTTTTCTTCATTTTCCAGAATGTAATCCATCCTCTCCAGAGCTGCTAGAGGTCCTTATCGTTTTGCCATGGGTAGCATTTCTAATTTATTTTCCTTCATTCAATCCAGGATCTGTTTCTCAAGGAACAGGCTTCACAACACTAGCCTGGAAATATCCCACCTGCCCAGGCTGATAATTTCTTTTTTGGATCGAGGCACTGCTCACAACTATTTATTACTATTCTAAAGTCCAGAAAAATTCTCAGTTGCCATCTGGCATAGTCAGTTTTGGCTGGTCACCTCTGAATAGCTGTCTTTGTTTGCTTTGGTTTTGACCTCACTTTAGGCATGAGGAAATTCCCAGGGCCAGGGATTGAACCCAGGCCACAGCAATGATTCCAGCTGCAGCAGTGAAAATGCCACTGGATCCTTAACTGCTGAGCCACTTAGCCATGAATAGCTAAATCTGAAATTAGCCACGTATGCCAAGCGCTTTATTCATATTATGTCATCTATTTTAACTTAAAGAAATCTCACAGCATTATGATACAGAAAGAATTACTATTTCACAGATACTATATCTTTTTACAGGTGATGAACCTGAAGTTCAGAGAGATTTAATGATATCTTGCTCAAGGTCACACAGCCAGTTTGTGGAAATAGCCAGAATTGTTGTATGTTTTGCTGATTTGCATAACTACAATGCCCAGGTATTTCTTTAACTTCATGGTACTTCCAAGCAATTTAGTAAAGTGGAGCCCTTAGTCAATTATCTATTGGTGCTGCGGCCCTCCCCTTGGCAGGTTCCATGGTGGAGGTGGGGTAAGATTGGAGGATCTTTGGTTAAAGTCAAAGTGGATCAAAGTGGTGGGACTTGACTGCTGAGCTATGAAGGCCCTCCACCAGCCTCCACTCAATCAGGTGGGTTATCATTTTGCTCTCCTCTCCCTCACCTCATGGAGAAGACAGAGCTGATCCAGAAGGTGATCCAAGTAAGTGCTAAAACAACATGGTCACCTGCATTGAAGGCGGTGATGGAGCAAGGCACCGAGCTGCTCAAGCAGGAGCACAAATTCCTGTTGGTGGCTTATATGAACATGGTTGGGGGATGCAGGGCCACCTGGAAGGCCATCTCAAATATCAAGCAGAAAGCCTACACCTCTGACCAGAAATCGCAGCTGGTTAAGGACTTTCAGGAGACAGTGGAGTCCAAACTGAGATCCAGTTGGACGACAGTCCTGGAATTGTTGGATAAGTATGTATTTAATGGCTGTTGCAACTAATCTAGAGTGTAAGGTCTTTTACCTGAAAATGAAAGGAGATTATTTCTGGTGCCTTGCTGAGAACGCACGTGGTAGTGACCAGAAACAAATGATAGATAATTTCCAAGGAGCTTCCCGAGAGGCTTTTGATGCAGCCTACACACCCAGTCTGTCTGGGGCTCTTAAATTTCTGTGTTTTTCTGTGAGATCTTTATGAACCCAGAACTTGTCGGCACACTGGCTAAAATGGCTTTTGAAGAGGCCATTGCCAAACTTGATACACTGAATAAAAAGGAATGCAGAGACAGCACCCTCATGCTTAGAGACAACTGAAAATTCTGGACATCAGACAGCCTGGAGAAGAATGTGATGTGATGGAAGGGACAGAAAACCAGGTTCATGCAGAGTGTCGGCCTTCTTCCCTTCGAGAAACCTTTTTGCTCATCTCTGTCCCTTACTCCGTTTGGATATCCCGTAGCAAAGGAACCCATTACTATATATGGAATCAACTGGAGTTTTCGGGAAAACAACTTGATTCATGTTTGTCTTAGCCTTTGTGTGTTCATTTACTGCTGAAGGAAAGTGTTAACAGCTTAATTTCATATAAGCATAAGTAACTTTCAAACACTTATGTAGAGGACAAAAAATGTGTCTGGTTATTTTAAGCAATCTGAACCATTTCTGCAAGTGACTGTGTTTGGCATTACTGTGAATATATGAAATTGTGGTTAATTACAATTTAAAGAGTTTTCTACATAACTTCTTAATTTCTAGCTTCCCATCCATATTCTTCTTTGGGGGTTTCCTTGAAATGAGGCAAGCATCTTTTTCCATGCTCTTCATATATTCCTTTTTGGTAGGAATCCAGAAATACTAGATTGAATGGAAAAGCATTAGACATTTCTGGGATGGGAGGTCACAAACTGAAATGCCTCCCGTCACATATAAGATGGAGTTCTTGTGTATCTAAAACAGCAGGCTATTTCTTAACTCCTACTAAGAAGTTAAGAAACTTCACTCTTCATTTGTTGCTGTTTAAGTTGACAACTTCCTTTCCCAATAAAAATTCACTTTATACCTCCTGCCTTTTGTAGTCCTGTTATTCACTTTACCATGTAGTAGAAGTAGCACTTCGCTTCCAGAACACAAGCATTGATTTTGACAAATTAAAATGGATGTCATTTCTTAATACACTAGAAAGTGGAAATAAGCTAAAGTACAAAAATGCAATTCAAAAACCTTAGGACTTTTCCATGAATATTTGTGCACATGTGAGAAAGTGTCTAGTCTGTCTAGTGATGACAGATGTTTAGAGGGTTGGAGCACTATTATGTGTTGCTAATTATTGACTCTAGTCCCCCAAAAAAGCCTTGTGAAAATGTTACACCCTATGTAACAGCACAGCATATCACATAAAATCATATTTTATAGACCCCCCAAAATTATCTATTAGAGAAAGAAAATGCAAAAGAATGTACGTCTGCTTTAATTTTTCTGAATATTTTGACAGGAGAAAGTGACTCATTTCTGACACTCAGGACAACTGCTTCATCTGTGTTTTATTAGTGGGGATTGTGATCCACTCATATGTGAGGAAGTGTTTCATTTTCCTCGGAGTCAGACAAGGCTCTCTTAATCAAGGGAAACATTCCTCTTGTTAGGATTATAACGGCGTCCCCATGCCAATCACATTAGTCATACTGACTGGAGACATCTTTTTATGGGATAAAACTGAGCTTCTTAAAAGTGTATTGTTTATCTCTTCCTCTCTTCCTATCTATTAGAAGCAGAGATGAGGCCTTGCTGGCTCTGTGAAAATGCCCTCTGTATTCTTGTAATAGTCTCTAGAGAATGACCTGTGGGTTTCTGAGCTCTGTTTTATCTCCAAATTCAATACATGTTGAACAACGAAAGGAACCTCTAACCATCAAAGGTCAAGGAAGCCAACACCCAGAGAGCAAGGACATTCCATTTTGAAAGTTAGCCTCAAATTGGGAGTTCCCATTGTGGCTCAGAGGTAACAAGCCCAAATAGTATCCATGAGGATGCAGGTTCCATCCCAGGCCTTGCTCAGTGGGTTAAGGATCTGGCATTGCCATGAGATGTGGTGTACGTCTCAGACGCAGCTCAGATCCTACCTTGCTGTGGCTGTGGTGCAGACTGGCAGCTACAGCTCCAGTTTGAGCCGTAGCCTGGGAACTTCCATGCTCTGTAGGTACAGCCCTAATAAGACGAAAGAAAGAAAGAAAGAAAGAAAGAGAAAGAAAGAAAGAAAGAAAGAAAGAAAGAAAGAAAGAAAGAAAGAAGAAAGGAAGGGAGGAAGGAAGGAAGGAAGGAAGGAAAGAAGGAAGAAAGAAAGTCTCAAATCTTCTTCCACCGTCACTTTTCTGGACAATGCATGCAAGTTCCTTGTTGTCATATTGATCATTTCATAAGCATGGATGTTCTGCTACATATAAACATTAACTTTTCAACCTGTACCATCGGCAAACAGGATGCAGGGGATGCAGCTGACCACCCTGACTCCTGTGCCACATACAGATGGCTGTCGTATGGGGGCAGGAGACACTGAGGCAATCTAGGGTGGCTGACTCAAATGGGATTTCAAGATCAGGACTCTCTCTAGATGTGAAAATATTGTTCCCTACTTTTGTGCTAGCACTAACCAGTTTTGCCAGGAAGGTTATAACTTTTTAGAATTAGTTGGTAAAGTTCAATGCATCCTAGCAAAACTTTAAGATTTTTTAAAAAGGATTTGCAGGTGCTATAAATCAGAGTGATTCATTACTGAGAAATCTTCTTTATGCTTTTAAGCATAAAGATATTTTAGCTCTCCATCTAATATGGGAGTCACATTATTTTCAGTGTGGAAATGTGCCCTTGGAAGAGTGCCTTCTGCTCTCCTGTGATCTGACTACAAACAGGGCTCTCAACAGGGCAAGAGATGTGGGTAAGATTCATCAACCCTCACCCTTAACTTCTCAAAGTTGACACTCAGTTTGTTATTAGGAGATATTGAAGCTGCCAGCTTTTCCAAGATGCTTTTCTGTCTTTACATTGTGAAAAAATTAAAGTAAAAAAAGAAACAGTGGGGACACTTTCTTTTTAGGATACCAACCTTTCTAAAACCCACGATTAGGACACATTAACAAATGTACATGTTTCAAGTGACTTCATTTATTCATTCAACAGATATCTGTAACTGTTTACTAAAAGACAGGCTGAGTTGGGTGCTGGGGATGCAATGACTAATAAAATACTCCATGAGAAGCCATCACTATGATTTCCAAATTTATCCTCAATTTGCAGTAAACATTTGGACACCAGCAGCTAATGGACAATAAGTAAAACTGGATTATAACAAACGTCATGTATTAGAAAATGACTTCATGTAGTTAACTGGCCATTCCATTTCTTTCTCTTTATTTAGGAAACAGCAAAATAAAATTCCAATTTATTGTTGGACAACAGTGTTTCACACATATATCACGTGGACCAAAAAATAAACAGCAACCTCATAGACCAAAAAAGGGGGGTTAAAAAAAAAAGGAAAGCTTTACTTTGGCCTTTTAAATCATTTCATATAAAACAAGTACTTTTGTACCACTAAATGTAAACACAAAACAGGAATGATCAGAATAAGATTTGTGTTGTTGTTGCTTCTTATTTTATGAGTTTTTTTTTTTTCTTTGAGATAATAACGAACATGGTCGCATCATAAGTAAAGTCAGAAGTGCGGCAGAAAACACTCTGAAGTTTTGGTCACAGATTATTAGAAATGGCTGAATCCTAACAATATGCGCAACAATATAAAGTGTAAATAAAACTTACAAACACATTTTCCTTTTTGAAGCACTTTCAAGAAAAACAGAGCAGGCACAAAAACAGACACATAGATCAATAAAATAGTATTGGAAATTCAGAAATAAACCCATACCAACATGGTCAATTAATCTTTGACAAGGGAGGCAATAATATGCAATGGGGAAAAGACTGCTTCTTTAATATACGGTATTAGGAAAACTGGACATCTATAAGCAAAAGAATCAAACTAGAGCATTTTTTAAGCCATTAAAAAAACCCTCATAATGGATTAAAGAATTAAATGTAAGACCAGAAACCGTAAGACTCCTAGAAGAAAACCTAGACAGTATTATGCTCTTTGACATTAGTCTTAGAAACATATATTTTTTTGGATCTGTCCCAGGCAAAGGCAACAAAAACAAAAATAAATGAAACTACAGTAAAGTAAAAAGCTTTTGCACAATGAAAGAAGCAGTCAACAAAATGAAAAGGCAACCCACTGAATGGAAGAAAATATTTGCAAATGATATATTCAGTAAGTGGCTACTATCCAAGTTATATAAAGAAATCACACAACTCAATATAAAAACCCAATTAAAAATGGGCAGAGGATCCAAACAGACATTTTTCCAAAGACATACAGATGGCCAATAGACACCTGAAAAGATTTTCAACAATACTAATCATGAGAGAAAGGCAAAAAAAAAAAAAACCCAAAACCTCCAACCCCACAATAAGATATAACCTCATACCTGTCAGAATGGATGTCATCAAAAAGGTAGCAAACAAATGACATGTGTTGGTGAGGATGTGGAAAAAGGGAAATACTAATGCACTATTGTTAGGAATATAAATTGGTGTGACCACTATGGAAAGCAGTATTCAGGTCTTTCAAAAAATTAAAGACGGAAATACCCTATGATGTGGCAATTCCACTTCTGGGTATTTACTCAAAGAATACAAAGATGATAATTCAAAAAGATACGTGCACCCCTGTGTGCACTGCAGCATTATTTATAACAGCCAAGATATACAAGCAACTTAATGTCCATGGATGGATGAGAGGATAAAGGCTATACGTATACAATGGAATATTACCCATAAAAAAGACTGAAATTTTGCCATTTGTGAGAGTATGGATGGACCTAGAAGGAATTACGCTAAGTAAAATAAGTCAGGGAAAGATACCATATGATTCACTTATATGTGGAATCTAAAAACAAAACAAATGAACAAAGAAAACAAAATGAGAATAATAAGAAGTAGACTTATAGATAGAGAGGGCAAATTAGTGGTTTCCAGAAGGGAAGGAGGTAGGGGGTTGGGTGAAATAGGTGAAAAGGATTAAGAGATACAAACTTCCAGTTATAAAATGAAGAAGCCACAGGGATGTAATACACAGTGTAAGAAATATAGTCAATTATCCTGTAATGATTTTGTGTGGTGACAGATACTTACTGCACCTGTGGTGATCATTTCATAATGTATTTGACCATGACCATGCTGTACACCTGAAACTAATGTAACATTTTATAGTCAACCATACTTCCACTAAAAAAGAAAAAAGAAGAAAAAGCAAGGCCTTAGAAATTTTGGTTCTTTCTTCCTCCTCTGTTTCAAATACATGCTGTGGTTTTTGTTGGGTGCTCGGCAACAAGTGTCATCAGTGGGCAGTGCTGCCCAAGGTGAGCTGGCTGGCAGGACTCTACTCAGAGGTTATCACCTTTAGATTCTGATATAGGATGATAACTAGGCCACAGTGGCTTGTACTGCATCGCATCGCATCGCATCGCGTTGCATTGCATTTATTCATTTCCCTTTACTTCTTTCGTTTTCAGTTTGTTTCCTGTCTTGCTGTGTAGTCCGCCTCATCAGCCTTCTGCTCTTGGTGTCAGCATCATCACCCTTATCATCTTCGCCTGACCATTTGCCTGGTGCTGCCTCAACCTCTTCACCTTCCTCTCCACTTTCCTCCTCACTATCACTTTCTTCCTCTTCCTATCTACATACTGCTCCCCATTTTTCTCATTAGCATTCTCGCTAGCAGGTGTGGCTCCTTCATTCTATGCCTCTCCCACAATTTCCTTCTTTTCCTTAAAATACTTTGTGGTCTTCGTGGAGTTTGTGCCCATTGCTGTGTCTGACACAGCGGGGCATGCTAGAGATTCCATGCAGTGGATTAAAAAGGCAGTGATTGACCAGTTGTTCGGTTATCTATAGCAGAGGCAGTGTGGTAGCCGAGAACACAGACCTCAAGTCAGATGGGTCTGATTATAGGTCCCAGTTCTACCACTTACAGGCCAGGAGATCCCAGGCCTGTTATTTAAATGCTCTAAACCTCAGGGTCCTTATCTGAAAAATGGGGGTAATAATACCTAATTCCTAATGATCTTCTTATGATCAAATGACATGGTATATTTAAAGTTCTTAGTATTGCCTCTGGTATGAAGCGACCAGTTAATGATAGCTGCCAGATTAATAATCATAATTTTTATTCAAGTAGTAGGGTTGATAAAATGAAGTGTCTGTGTAAGGAATATCGGTTCACAGAATGAAGGAGCAAATGTAATATAAAAACTAAAGAAATTGGGTTCAGGAAAGATGACTTCCCAGATTTAAGTGGGAAAATGCATATTATATACACATTTAATTCCCAGTTATATTTTACCCCCACTTAAAAGTCCAAAACATCCTTGGATTCAAGGAATTGGTCTCACTTCTAAGTAGGGAATATATACTAAGCACCAAATCAGAAAACACATCACCACAGAGCTAGCCTTAACACACCAGCATAATTTAGGCTAGCCATTCACCTAGTTCCCGGATTGAATCTCTAAATCACTACTGTGGTAGGCAGAAGGATAAAGGTGTTCTCCTCCATCCCACAAGTTCCCATCTTCTTTTTGATTATCCAATCAAACGCTAATCTAAATACTGCTGGGAAAGGATTTTGCAGATGGGATTCAGCTACTAATGAACTGACCTTAAACCAGGAATATAATCCTGGATAATCTGAGTGAGTTCACTATCATCACAGGAGCCCTTGATAGTAGAAATGGAGGCAGCAGAGTAAGGCAGAGGGATGTGGCAGAAGTCATATGATGACAAGCGATGAGGCAGAAGGGGAAGCTGGGAGAGATGTGAAGAGAGGGGCTCAGATTGCCATTGCTGGTTTGGAGGGAAAAGGGAGCCATAAGGCAAGGAAAGGAAATGGACTTTAGAAGCTGAAAATGATGGCTGGCTGATAGCCAAGAAAGAAACAGGGAGCTCATTTTGACAACCACAGAGAACTGGATTCCACCAGCAATTTGGGTGACCTTGGAAGTAGATTTTTCCCAGACTCTCCCAAAAAGAGCCCAACTGGCTGACACCCTGTCTTTGGCAATGTGAAACCCAGAGCAGAGAAACCAGTTGTGCCAATTTATACGCCTGATCTACAGGAACTATGAAATAATAAATTTGGGTTGTTTTCAGCCATCAGATTTGTAGTAATCCGTGACGGCAGTGATAGAAAACTAACATGCCTATTTTGTCTCAATATAGCATAAGATCATCTTTAAAAGACCTAGGTCCTTTCCAACCATGAGTACCTGAATCTCTTTGTGGAGGGCTTTCTCTGGCCTCAGGAATCCACTTGGAAGAGCAGGAGAATTAATCACGCCCTCCCAGGATCAGCCCCTCGCCAATTATAGACTGGAATTGGTAGCTGTATTCCCCCAGCTCCCTTGCCTTTCTCCCAGAGTTCTCTAGTAGGGCTGAGTCCTGGTTCCCACAGTAGTAAATTGCTGATTAGCAAGTAGTAAATTGTTTTATTAGATTCCTTCCTTTCCCTATCTTACTTCCTCATTCTTCTACTAGTGCTTCACCTTCCTAATAAACTACTTTCACCTACATCCTTGCCTCAGGGTCAGCTTTGGAAGGAACCCAGCCTAAGACACTGAATCTTATAGGAACAGTTGGGGATACAGGAAGTCAAGAGCTTCTTATAACATTTTTTAATGCAAGAACTAAGGTTTTATTTCTCTGCTGAGGTTTCAATCTGAGCAGGCATGGAATCAGCACAAAGGACGTGGGCTTTAGAACAACACAAGCATGGATTTGAATCCCTGCTTGATCAAAAAGCATAGGCAAGTTACTCAACCTCTCTAGGTCTGTGTTTCATCCTCTGTAAAACAGAACTGATAATATCTACCTTTCATTCTGTGAGATTTGTATAAATACCGATGTAAAGTGTTCAGCAGACAGTAGGCCTGCATATATACCAAAGGCATATGTGGTATCATTATTAATTATTAGCTAAAAATGTCACAGCAAGAAAAATAATGACTACTTGGATTTACATTAAAGACCCTTCCTGGATTTATATATTATGTTGTAAAGTTACAACTGGCAGGGACTGTAGTCAAACACCCTTAGTTCTTAGATCTGAAATCTGAGACTTAGAGGCAAAAAAACCTTGCTCTAAGTCACAGAGTTAATTAGCGTTAAGACAGCAGACTTTTTGGATAGTATATTCACATGTTCAAAAATTAAAACAATATACATGGGAAATAGCAGATCTTTTTATTCAAAAAGTTAAACTGCCTGATTTTTTTCCTGTTGTAAGACACTGAGAGCAAAGCTAATAATAGTCGTTTAGGAAATTTCTGGTTTTACAAAAGGAGCCTCACAATGGACAAGGAAAACAAGCAAGGAAGCTTTTCTAAAATCCAAGGGTACTTTCCCCCGCTTTGTTAAAAACTGCAGGCTAAGAGTTTGGCTACATTCAGGAGGGATTCTGTCAGTTCTCCAGCCCATTTGCACCTATTTCTTCTGCTTTGGGAATTTACCAGAGTTAGCTACTTTTGAAGATATTACCACTAGTTCTTAGATTCCAAAACAGAAAACGGAAATTTCAAGATAAGGTTCTGCCAAACAGGAAGAAAGGAAGCACATTAAAATTAAAATCTCTGAATCATATAGGAAGTTTAAAAAGGGAAATTAGTGGAGTTACAGAGTCTTCTAGAATCAGAGGAGAAAAGAGGTAACAATCTAAACATATTTATGTTATTTCTCTGGAGCTATTTTCTTTTTTTGGTTAAAAACCATTTACTTTCGGAGTTCCAGTCATGGCTAAGTGGTTAACGAATCTGACAAGCATCCATGAGGATGCAGGTTCGATCCCTGGCCTTCCTCAGTGGGTTCAGGGTCTGGCGTTGCTGTGAGCTGTTGTGTAGTTCGCAGATGTGGCTCAGATCCTGCATTGCTGTGGCTGTGGCTGTGCTGTAGGATGGCAGCTACAGCTCGGATTTGACCCCTAGTCTGGGAATTTCTATATGCTGAGGGCAAAGGCTTAAAAAGAACAACAACAACAACAAAAACCCCACAAAAACCAAAATCCCAAGCCATTTACTTTCCATGTATGAGAATTCAAAACATCCACTCATCCTAAATACTTTTGGTATTTGCCCAGTGCTGTTACAAATGGGGCCTTTAGTCTTTCACTAGAGTTAATCCTGTAGTGGCATTCTGGTCATAGTTCTGCAAATTTTGGGATTAGTAGATGCAAACAAGTATAAACAACAAGGTTCTACTGTACAGCCCAGGAAAGTATATCCCATATCCTATGATAAGCCATAGTGGAAAATTATATGGGAAAGATTATATATCTGAGTCACTTCACTCAATGTTGTACATTAATTATACTTCAATGAATTAAAAAAAAATTTCTCCCTGTAGCTGAGCACCAGCCAGGGATCTTCTTGATATTTTTTCCCTGATTAGATGGCTCCCGGTAAATACATCTCAAAGTGTGATAGGATTTGGGCATCTGTATCAGAATCACCTGAAATACTCATTTAAAGTACAAATTCCCGGTCCCTACCCCAGACCTATTGAGTCAGTCCCTGAATATCGGATCTATATGAAGACATACATTTTGAATGGCCTGCTCAGGTGAGCTTCCTCATGTGAGAGGAGTCTGAGAACCCCACTTCCCCTGGGTGTGGGAGTGCAGACCTAGAAAGAGCCTGGGGCACCTACCCGAACCAGGTCTTCTGAGATGGTTACAAATCCCAAAGAGGTGAATGTGCCTTCCTTTTTTTTCCCCTTTTTTGTCATTTTAGGGCCTGCACCTGCGGCATATGGAGGTTCCCAGGTTAGGGGTCTAACAGGAGCTGTAGCCGCTGGCCTTCGCCACAGCCACAGCAACGCGGGATCCGAGCCGCGTCTGCGACCTACACCACAGCTCACGGCAATGCCGTTATCATTAGCCCACTGAGCAAGGCCAGGGATCGAACCCGCAACCTCATGGTTCCTAGTCAGATTCGTTAACCACTGAGCCACAAAGGGAACTCTGAATGTGCCTTCTTGAAAAATGAATTCAGAGGGAACCAGACCAAATTTCTATCAAATAAGCGTTTGTTTCAATCAGGCAAGAAAGGCCATCCTACACCACAATGGTGCACTGTTATTACTTTTATTTCACAATTTTGGTGTGCAAGAAATATCATACTTGTATTCTGCAAATTGGGGTTGAATCTTTCCTGGGATTTCCTCTCTTTACCTTAGACTTACACAAGTACTTTAGATGTTAGCTGAGTCGAATCTGGGGGGAAGTTACGAAGGCTTTCAAAAATAAGCACCCAGCAACACTGTCCAGAGGTCAGGAAGACCACTGCCCATGCTTTATAGTCCCTCCAGCAGGGAGGAACCAAAGCTAAATTCATACTTTAACAAATGGTCTTGCCGCATGGGGCTATGACTAGGGCCACTTCCCGTTAAATCTAGTACTCTGTCCATAGTTTGTGCTCCTCCCTAGCTATTGAAGATGGCCTTGTAACATTTGTCTTGGGACACTTGTCTTTGTTCTGGCTCTCCGTTACTCCCTCAGGGATGTCCCCTCATGGTGGGCTGGCCTGGGCACAGAAGCAAAAGTGGTTGATGTCCTCGGTACCCCATTATAGGACAGGAAGAGGGGGCCAAGACATTTCCAGAAAAAGGGATGATGACGCCAGGAAGGGCGGAGCCTCAGAGACAAAACTAATCCTGCTGGTAGAGACTAGGGTGTGTCTGTGTTTCTATTATTTTTCCTTTTGTCTTTGCCTCCCCCAGGATGGAGCATGTAAAGGGGGTTCATATGAGGCCAGGGTTGACAATGGAGCAGTCCAGGGACAGCCGGCTACATTTTCAGAGCTTAGGAGACCCAGTGAGGCCTTGGGATACCTCTAATCATCCTGCTACTTGGGGAAATTAGGCTTATTTGGGGAAAGGGAGATAGTATTTAACGCCTCCATCTCCTCAACTCTCATCCGATTTCCTCTTCAATTCATTCTTCCATCCCCCAAAAGAGGCTGCCCCTCATCAGATTCTGGCAAGAAAAAGCAGGTGAAGAAGCTACGGTCCAGCTGTCAACCCATCCCTGCCCCTCACAGTGCTAACGTCTCTATGAGAAACACCTGGATCTGTCTATGGCCTTTTCACCAACTCTGGAGACTGAAGAAAGTCCCTCACCTCCTAGTAGCCAGGGACCTGATTTTCAGTTCCAACCTCAGGGGGCAGGGAGGTGGAAAATATTCTGGGAGAATGCAGGATAACTGTAAGGGTGAGTGGGTGTGGAATATTATACTTCTGGTAGAAATAACAACAATAACAACAGTAATAAACTGGCTTTACTCACAAATCTCTTCTACTCTTCATTTCTTTTATCTCTCTGTCTGGAATTGGGGTCTGTCCCTGAAGTTATGTCAGTATAAATTTATTTATTTTTTATTATTTCTATTTTTTTGTCTTCTGTCTTTTCAGGGCCACACCCATGGCATGTGGAGGTTCCCAGGCTAGGGGTCTAATTGGAACTGTAGCTGCCTGCCTACACCACAGTCACAGCAATGCTGGATCAGAGCTGCATCTACGACCTACACCACAGCTCATGGCAATGCTGGATCCTTAAGCCACTGAGTAAGGCCAGGGATTGAACCCACAACCTCGTGGTTCCTAGTCAGATTCATTTCTGCTGCACCATGACAGGAACTCCTCAGTATAAATTTTAAAGAATCATTTTGCCCTTCAGCCACAGGGGGAATTTGCTTCTGAGTGAAGATCTGGTAAGTGTGACATAGGAATCAAAATTTTCCCAGGTGTAGCTCAGCCTGGCTTGCTTGTTTCCCACTACCCTCCTGCCCCCAACCGCAATAATCTGAGAACTTCAGGTCCATTTTCTTGGCCTCCTCTTTCTACTACTTACTACCCCCTGGTTCCCTTCCTGCTTTTGCGTCTCAAAATCCAGGACAAATCTCTCTTGGTGGAGAGCTGGGATGAGCATGTTGCTCCATGGAAGAAAAAAACAAGGGGAGATTTGGGAAGAAAAGGGAGACTCTTCGTGGGGCAACATAGCAAAGGAAAGCATGGTTTGGCACGGCAGTTTAGGAAGTTGGCTGCAGAGACACACGGCCTAGGTTTTCACTCCTTAGCCCTGTGCTTTTGGATGAGACAGGTAAAATCCTTGGTTCCTCAATTTCCTCATCTCTATAGTGGAGATAATAAGAGGACCTATTTCATACGCTGTTGTGGAATTAAATAACTATATAGATGAATATGAAAAAAAACGTAGAACAGGGCCTGGCTCATAGTAACCCCTCAATAAGCGTTACAGATCATAACTGGGAGGTCCAGGACCTATATTTGTAAATGAAACAGAAGCTATACCATTGGGGCTATTTTTAGATATCTGTGAGCTAATAAGAAAGGGAAGAGACAAATTACAAACTTTGTTATAAAAATAATAATAAATGTAATTATCTAGGGCTTTGTATGACTAATTTCCATTTTCAAAAAAATTATTAGGTATTTTATTATTATGTCAGATAAATATTTTAAAATTTGTCTACAGTATGCATTTTTTTTTAATTTTTATTTTTGTCTTTTTGCCTTTTTTTTAATGTAGAGCCACGCCCGCGGCATATGGAGGTTCCCAGGCTAGGGGTCTAACAGGAGCTGTAGCTGCCGGCCTTCGCCACAGCCACAGCAACGCGGGATCCGAGCCTCGTCTGCAACCTACACCACAGCTCATGGCAACGCTGGATCCTTAACCCACTGAGCAAGGCCAGGGATCTAACCCGCAACCTCATGGTTCTTAGTCGGATTCGTTAACCACTGAGCCACGAAGGGAACTCCTACAGTATACATTTTTAAATGAAAATCACATGTTCACAGCTTATTACAAAATAAAATATATGCAGGTATTAACCCACCTTCACATCCTTCTCTAAAATCTAAATAAACGCTTAGGACCGATTACTCCTCTGCATTTGTTGAGCAATAATAACCACATTTACATAAGTAAAGTTGGATTAAAATTGAAATAAGCTCAGTATCTGGATAATAAAAGAGAGTGGGAAGGTGGATGGAATAAAAATCTCGTAAAAGTTGGGCATTTTTCCTATGGTACAGCACAGGGAACTCTATCCAAATCTCTTACGGTGGAACCTGATGGAAGATAGTATGAGAAAAAGAATGTACGTATATGTATGACTGTGTCACTTTGCTTTACAGCAGAAATTGACACAATATTGTAAATCAACTATACTTTAATAAAAAATTTAAAAATAATAGAATTAGATATCCAAAAATGTTGGGCATTTCGAGAGGAGTTAAATTAGCTAATTGGGTTATTTATTCATTGGTTAAAAAATCAGTTGTATTCATTAGGATTTTTCTCCTGTTTTCCTTTTGGCACAGGCCTTGATTTCTGGGTACATAGAAAGACCCAGGACTAACAAGAAATGAGAAAAATTAACCTATTACGCCTATCCTTGCCTCTACTCTGTCATGTCTGCTGAGAGGATATTATTAGATGTCCTGTTTCTAAAAGCTGTAATTATAGAATTATTAATCCAGAATATAGAATTAAAAGATTCCCATGTTCTGCCTTTATCATTGAATTAGACAAGTTGTAGAGATGGGGAATGGTGATTACACAGAATCACCCAAAATAAACGCTAACGTAAGGAGCAGGGGATTTCCCGCTGTGGTGCAGCAGAAACAAATCTGACTAGTATCCATGGAGATGCAGGTTTGATCCCTGGCCTTGCTCAGTGTGTTGGGGATCCAGTGTTGCTGTGAGCTGTAGTATAGGTCACAGATGCGGCTTGGATCTAGTGTTGCTGGGGCTGTGGTGTAGGCCAGCAGCTGTAGCTTGGACTTGACCCCTAGCCTGGGAACTTCCATATGCCTTGGGTGAGGCTGTAAAAAAAAAAAAGACAAAAAAAGGGAAAAAAAAGCTGATGTCAGGAGCAGGAATCAATGATATTAAATATATATATATATATATATATATATATATATATAGTATACACACACACACACACACACACACACACACAAATACATGAATCCCTTTTCAGTTGCATTGGGACACAGACTTCTTTAAACCATGTGCTTTGTACTAAAACAGTAATAGCCTTTGCATAAACTGGAAAATGCTGAAAATAATCATGAATGTAATCAAAATAACCCCTAAATCCTGCCATCCACAGATCCAATGTTAACATTTTGATACATTAAAAAAATTTTTTTTGCACATTCGGACTTTAAACTTTTAAATAAAATTTGGGTTGATTAAATGTGAGTATATAGAGTTTTCATATTTATTTTCTCACTAAACAAATCATGAACATTGTCCAGACTGTTTGTCTGTTTCACATTTTTTAAATATTTATGAAAAAAGGCATTATTTCAGGCATTTAAGTGGGAGATATTATTTCTCATTATTTAGCCATGACAATGCACAGAACCTGAGGATTACCACTTAATTCAGGATCGTTTCCTCTGTGAGACAGTGTACTCTAAAAGCGGTTGAATAGGTAGGCGAGAAAGAGGAAAAAAAGTTAGCGATGACCTATTAGTGGCAGGTATGGGGGGAGAAAATTTTAGGGTAGCAGTCCGCAGATGGCACGACTATTCTAAATTTGCTTAGGTTTATGAAATTCTGATTACCACCACAATTTCAGGAGAGGGATTGCTAATAAGCAAAGTCCTAAAACTTTTTGAAGATATAGATTTTATGTTGTTAGAATTAAAACCATGCATTTGTGTCATATTAACAGAATTATGTAAGATAAAAGGCATGACAAAAGGGAGAATTTATTCTGAGGGGTAGAGATCCTGACATCACTGTACTTTTTCAAGTTATGGATATTCCTGGGAAATTTTATGGAGGCTGCTGGGAATTCCTCTGTATTGGATTTGGACATATCCTCCTATTATTCACAGGAAGCGAGCTGGCCTATAAAGGAACTCCAGCAGGAGCAGTGCTCCACTGTTCTTGGCTGACGTCTCAGCAGAACTGCAAGAGGCACAAGACAGAAGCCGGACAACACGGGAGGAATTTGACGCCAAGATAACCACTTCACAAAACAGTAAGTGTGAGAAGTTTGTACTAGAGTAGGCTTGACCAAGAAACATAGATTATTGATATAAACAGATCTGCTAAAAGATCTGTTCATGCTATTATGGTATTCACACCTGTTAAAACCTAGCTTTTCTCTTTGACCTAAATGATGAAAAATCTTAACTTTTATCTTTATTCATTTGGGTAAACTTCTTGGAAATGAACAAAGATGTGGCAAAGGATTCCAATTCTTTCTCTAAATATCTCATGATATTGCTCTATGCCTTGCTGTAGAATGATGTGCGTTACTGGCTACCTGGGATTTCATTCTGTGATTAATTTTGTATTTTTCCCTCCAGAAAAGCATTTCAAGTCTCATCTTTGGATCGAAAGACCTCTTACAGTCATGATTGCTTCACAGTTTCTCTCTGCTCTCCCTTTGGGTAAGTCGATTTCAGTAGTGAGACCAGGGTTTCTTATGCTTGGCACCACCGATATTTTGAACCACATAAGTCTTTCTTGTGAGGGGTTTCCTTGTGCCTTGTGTCTTGTTTAGCAGCATCCCTGGCCTCTCTTCCTAATGTGCTGTGCCTTGGACTGGGAGCAATTTACCTCATTGTGTCTCAGCTTCCTTATGTGTAAAGCGTTGATCATAAATAACCTGTTTCCCAGAGGCATTGTGAGCATTCAATATCATGGTTCAGGTAAAGTGACTCTGACAGCGCTTGGTGGCACATATGAAGTGCTCAATAAAGCATAATGAGTTATTCTGATGATTATTCTACTGTTAATTAGGCGCATAGGTTATGGTGGGTGAATGCAGGTAAAGCACCAAGTGGAGGGGCAGTCACAAAAGGATGCCCAGTATATGGTGCAGCCTTCTTACTTTGGACCAGGTGAAAAAATTTCGAATCATCCCACTGGATGCCACAAATAACACAATAAAAAGTCCATGACTGGAGTTCCCATCGTGGCTCAGTGGTTAACGAATCCGACTAAGAACCATGAGGTTGCGGGTTCGATCCCTGGCCTTGCTCAGTGGGTTAAGGATCCGGCGTTGCCGTGAGCTGTGGTATAGGTCGCAGACGCGGCTCGGATCCCGCGTTGCTGTGGCTGTGGCGAAGGCCGGAGGCTACAGCTCCTGTTAGACCCCTAGCCTGGGAACCTCCATATACTGCAGGTGCAGCCCTAGATAAGGCAAAAGGATAAAAACAAAAAAAGTTTGTAACTAAACTTTCCCATTTCTTTCACTTTTCCCCCCTTAGTGCTTCTCATGTTTAAAGAAAGTGGAGCCTGGTCTTACAGTGCCTCTACAGAAACCATGACTTTTGATGAGGCCAGTGCTTATTGCCAGAAAAGGTACACACATCTGGTCGCAATTCAAAACCAGGCAGAGATTAAATATCTGAACTCCACATTCAGCTATTCACCAAGCTACTACTGGATCGGAATCAGGAAGATCAATGATACGTGGACATGGATAGGGACCAATAAGGCTTTGACCCCAGAGGCCACCAACTGGGCTCCAGGTGAACCAAACAATAAGCAAAGAAATGAGGACTGTGTGGAGATCTACATCAGGAGAGACAAGGACTCGGGCAAGTGGAACGATGAGAGATGCACCAAAAAAAAGCTCGCCTTGTGCTATACAGGTAGGAGTTGAGGCAGCAGTGGCCGGTAGATTCTGTGTGTGAGCATCGTGACAAACTGCTGACTGTATGCAAAAACTGGTCTCTATTGTGATTGTTTTATGTCCTAAAAGATATGATTTTAAAACATTCTGTTTGACAAACTGTCCCTTTTGTGTGTGTGTGTGAATGCAGGCAAGAATATGTGTCTATATATATATATATATATATATATATATATATATATATATATATATAGGTCTATACCTATATACAACATATACACATACATAATACATATTTTGTTACTTGCTTATTTGCAGTAGAGGAACTCTCCTTAGAGTCTGTGATAAAGTGAATTTTCTGTTTTTGGTGGCAGGAACAGCTATACCCCTGAGATCCTTACCTTATCATCAAGGTTTCAAACGGTTGAGCCTAAAACTCAGTTTTGGAATTCTGTCAAGCACTTCCATTAAAAATCTCTGGCCTTCTGTGTCATTGGTGACATCCCTGTTACACACTGTCGATCCTAAGTTCAGCTTAGGAACTTATTATCAGCATAATAGTAAATCACCACCGTGGACTGTCTTTTCCACAGCTGCCTGTACCCCTGCATCCTGCAGTGCCCATGGTGAATGCATAGAGACCATCAATAGCTCCACTTGCCAGTGCTACCCCGGTTTCCGGGGCCCCCAGTGTGAGCAAGGTAAGACTTCTCCTCACCTTTTCCTTCACTAAAGATGGTAGCACATTTTCATGTCCTGGCTGGCTTTGGAGTCAGATCTGCATGTCTTCCCTTTCCTGGGGCATATGGTATCAGATGGTTAAGAGCTGAAGCTATAAGGCCAGACTCTCCTGGGTTTCA
>PVHT021183576.1:2267780-2279976 GCA_004024745.2 Catagonus wagneri
GTAAGGAAGGATTTGAACTCATTGGACCCAAGCACCTGCAATGTACCTCATCTGGGAACTGGGACAACAAGAAGCCAACCTGTAAAGGTAGAGTTGCTTCATATCAAGATTTGCAGTAAATATTTTCTTTTTCACCCTGTCCTCAAAATGGGCAAGGCAGACCTGCTAATGTAAATGGGTGCATGCATTACAGCTGTGACATGTGACACTGTCGGCCGTCCTCAGAATGGTGATGTGAGCTGTAACCACTCATCTAATGGAGAGTTTGCCTACAAGTCAACCTGCCACTTCACCTGTGCAGAAGGCTTCAGGCTGCAGGGGCCAGCCCAGGTTGAATGCACTGCCCAGGGGCAATGGACCCAGGTAGCCCCAGTTTGTGAAGGTAAGCCCGAGAGTCTCCTTTTCACTCTCCCTGTCTCAAAGAGCCCTGGTCTTCAAACTTGGGCACTTCAAATAAAACCAAATGCCTACTTTAGTAATCAGATCTGATGAACATCATTCATCTTATAATTTCATGGTTCAGGGAAAAGAATCAATGGTTGTCCAGGGAAAGGACTGTAATAAAAGTGGGTATTTTGCTGGTATCTTAACTGTGTTCTGCTAATATAACTTTATAGACATTGGCATGGAGTAAGCAGAAATCTTAAGGGAAATCATGTTAGAAAACTTAAAAAGTAGGATTATGAGAACATGATTCTAACACTGTGTTGTACATTTCTCCTAAAATTGCTCATAACTAGCAATGATGAAAATGTTTCAAGCATGGTGTCAGATATAGACACCCTTAATATATACATAGCACTAACATTTAATTTAATTTAATAAAATAAGAGCAAGGGTATTGAAAAAAGCAGGTTTCACTATCAGGTTCTGGTATTTTTATAGCCAAATATAGCACAGAATTATTTTCAGTGGCAAGAAGCCACAAGACAAAAACCAAACTGCAAAGCAAACTATGTATGAGCCTGCTTTTTTATCTTCCTTTCTTTTGGGCCTCATCTGTAAGCATCTAGGACCCATAAGCTTCTCCCTGACCATGTGAACTCTTTTTCTTGACCTTAACTTATTTCACATGTCAGAACAGAGCTCAGAAACCACTGGTCCTGTTAAAGGCTATCCTTTAATTAGTGCCATTGCCAAAGAAGGGACTGGAATTCAAAGAAAGCACAACCATCTTCCCACTTGTCCAAAGATTAATGAAAAGTCTTGAATTCTGAGTGTTGCTTTGTCCAAAGTGAACTGGGTTCACTCACCAAATGCTAAGTACTCTCCAGTTCCACCACATTATTTTCTGATTGTCATTTTGGTATCTCAGCTTTCCAGTACAAAGCCTTGTCCAGCCCAAAAGAGGCTACATGAGTTGACTTCCTAGTGCTTCTGGAAGTTTCCAAAGTGAGTTCAGCTGTGAGTTTTCCTGTGAGCACTATGGGAGAACTAGGGACTTGTTCTAGTTGCTTGGGAAACCTGTTGTTGCAAACAAACTTTTAATGTACTCACTTATGTCTTCCAGCTGTGAAATGTCCTGCTGTCTCCCAGCCGAAGAATGGCTTGGTGATGTATACCCATTCCCTTACTGGAGCGTTCACCTACAAGTCCTCCTGTGCCTTCAGCTGTGAGGAAGGCTTTGAATTACGAGGATCAGCTCGACTTGAATGCACATCTCAGGGACAATGGACCCAGGAGGTCCCCTCCTGCAAAGGTAGGACTGAATTAAGACTTTAAGGAGTATAGGTCAGTACCTCAGATGTTTATGAACCTTGATTGCACTAAAGGAGTTGATCCTAATTTCCTACATGCTGAAAATGATGTAATATACGTTAACATTTATTGGGGACTTTTCCAGCTTTAGTTTTCTGGTAGATTTTTTCTTAACCTCTTCCCTGTCTTTTCATTTGCAGCGGTACAGTGTTCAAGTTTGGAGGTTCCCAGAGAGGTCAACATGAGCTGCAGTGGGGAGCCCGTGTTTGGTGCTGTGTGTACATTTGCCTGTCCTGAAGGATGGATGCTCAATGGCTCTGTAGCTCTGACGTGTGGCTCCACGGGACATTGGTCTGGGATGCTACCTATTTGTGAAGGTGAAGCATTGATTGATGGTGGTCGTTTGGGGGACCAGAGAGAAGAAAGGGAGCTAAGGAAGGAAGCCTTCAGGGTATAACAATTAATTATGCATTGTTTTCAAACTAGAAAGGTCAGAAAAGTTGTTCACTAAGGAAGGAAGCCTTCAGGGTATAACAATTAATTATGCATTGTTTTCAAACTAGAAAGGTCAGAAAAGTTGTTCAAACTAAAAAGGTCAGAAAAGTTGAATGGATGAACATGTCCTTTACAGGGACAGAGAGAAAAACAAAAGAAGTGACATGTTGATGGAATTCTGATGGCTGGAAAAAGGAGGGCTAGAGGGCAAAGTAGGGAGGAAAGGAAAATGAGAGATTAACCAAGGTGTGCTGTGAAAGTTTAGGAAGTTAGAATTCTGTCTGGACCTGCTAGGAGATAAGCAGCTATCTTATCTCCTAGCAAAGAGATAAGCAAAGGTGGTTTGGGGCCAGTCTCAAAGGCCTTTATTAATATCTCTTCCCCATAGATGGAACAGATGAGGCTGTTCTGTTGGTTCATCTGTTCAATCCGTGAGGAAGAGACATTACTCTAGATGGCTCTCCTGCTTTGGACCCTGTAATCAGTATACAAAGAAAAGGGCAAATGGACAGAACAGAAAGACTATGAATCTAATTCCATCTCCTTACGGTTCTTCCCACTCTGTTTCTTTAGCTCCCTCGGAGTCCAAAATTCCCTTGGTAGTTGGACTTTCTGCTGGTGGAGTCTCCTTCACGACGGCAGCGTCATTTCTCCTCTGGCTTCTGAAACGCCTTCGGAAGAGAGGTGAGCGCATCTGTGAAGATATCTCAAAAAGGTTTTCGAAAAATATTTTTCTCTCATTGTTGAATGATGTCTCATGCAGATTTAAAGAGCTGTTAGAATCTATTCAATCATTAATCAACTGCAGTACAGCTACGCAGAAGTCTCAGGGAGAATGTTTTAGGAAATATAAATGTTAGTTGTGCTAACACTGTACACCTCCAGGGGATGATCTTCACATTGAATTCTGTGGTCACCGCAGGGGTTGTGCCATGGAGCTGCCATAATTAGTGCTCTCAGGCAAAGGAATAAATGTTTCCAAAATTCTGATTTGCAACGCAGGCTTAAATTTGGAAGTGTCTTGTAGGGAATGTGCAAACACCTCTAGCCACATTTCTGGTTGGTTTGGCCTACAGGGTCTTTAAAATTTCTTGAATTAACTTCTGATGTTTATAAAATAGGAAATTTTAGATCAGATCTAGATTTGGGACTTCTCATGACAAATTGAAAATGAACCTGGCGGAGTTCCCATCGTGGCGCAGTGGTTGACGAATCCGACTAAGAACCATGAGGTTGCGGGTTCGATCCCTGCCCTTGCTCAGTGGGTTAAGGATCCGGCGTTGCCGTGAGCTGTGGTGTAGGTTGCAGACGCGGCTCGGATCCTGCGTTGCTGTGGCTGCGGCGCAGGCCAGTGGCCACAGCTCCGATTAGACTCCTAGCCTGGGAACCTCCACATGCCGCGGGTGCAGCCATAAAATGACAAAAGGCAAAAAAAAAAAAGAAAAAGAAAAAAAAAAAAGAAAATGAACCTGGCAAGCTATCTGCTTGCATCAGGAAGCTGCTGTGCCCTTTGGACGAGTGTGTACTTTGCATTTCCTCCCCACTTCCCCAGTCCCAGCTGCCACCAGTCCCTGTCTGTGCTCTGATAGTTATAGGGGCCCCGAAAGCATTGAATTTGCAAACTCTGATGAATAGAGTCATGTTGTGTCTAGATTTTGTATGTCCTTAAAATTTATTTAGGTCCAAATTAATGGTTTTCTCTTTTTTTTTGCAGCAAAAAAATTTGTTCCTTCCAGGTAAGTTGCATTTTTGTATAAAGTACCCTATTGAACATTTTACATATTTTTCTCTCTTCATGTTGGAAATCAGTGCTTTACCTAGTGTTTTCATGTATTCCACAGCAGCTGCGAATGCCTTCAATCCAATGGATCCTACCAAATGCCTTCTGACTTAATATAAGTCCAAAGGAATCAGGTAAGACTTGAAAGTCACTTATGATTTTGAAAGAAGATATCGTTTCTACATATTCTGTTGCTTCTTCAACCTTTCAAACCTGCCAGTTTCTGGAGGCAGGGGAGGGGAATCACCGCTTTCATGTTACTTTATGGAAAGTTGTTTCATTTCTTTGTAGGAGGACAGGAAAGAAACGAGGATCTGGCCTTTATTAAGTCACTTCATTTGTGAAAGTTAATAAGAATAATACCCTTATATGGTCCTTACTGTGGTCTAGGAACTGTTCTAAGCTAGGAATTCTATGAGACAGGGGCTATTATATTTATTATTATACAGATGAAGAAAATGAGGTGCAGAAAATTTAAGTAACTTGTCTAGAATCTCAAAACTAGTAGGTGCTGTAGCCAGGATTCTCATTCAGGCACTCTGGTTCTAGAATCTGCGTTCTCAACCACTCTGCCGTATTTTGTGAGAATTTGGAAACAAGTACCCTCTGAATAGATTTTTTTAGAAATTAATAGGCACTTTGTGTGTGAGCAGTTTTAGGTCTGGAGAGAAATTCAGCAGGAAGTACAGAGTTTCAATGTACTGCTTATGCCCTCCAATTTCCTCAATTACTAACATCTTACATTTGTATGTTATTTTGTTATAACTGATGGGTCAATATTGATGCATTTTTATTGACTCAATGCCATAGTTCCTTAGAGTTCACTCTTAGTTTTGTATGTTCTATAGGTTTTGACAAATATGTAATGATATGTATTCACCAGTATGGTGCTGAGCAGAATAGTTTCACTATCCCAACTAAATAGGATTTTGATGTTCATATTTGGACTAGCCTTGTGAGAGTGCCCACAGTTCTCTGTGTTAGAAGGTGAACTGTGTTGTTGCTGTTGGCACGCAAAATACTAAGTGTCCTGATGGCCTGCACTCTTACAATTGCAGGAGCACAGTTAAATTTGGGAACTGGCATGATACCCTGAAGACCGTAGGGAAGAGACTCTCCAAAGTCTCTAGGTCTTCTCAGCTACTGCACCTGCCGGCTGCATATTCTCCTGGGACCCTGGCACCCGTGAAGACCAGGACATCAAGGGACCAAAATCCAGTGGACAAGGCCAGTCTGCCACCAAAAACATTCAGTTTTCTCTTTTCCAGTGCTGGGTACTGGAAGGAAGGACTATTCTCTTCTTTTTGAAAGTGAAGAGACTGGGGTCTCTGAGTTCATTTTCTAACTCTCCCTTTGCTCACTGTGAAATCTCGGTGGCGAAGCACTGTATTTTATGGCACTGTTTCTTTCTTCTGTTCCTCACAGTGTTTCAGCCGCTGATTACGTAGTTGCTGTCATGGGGATGACTGATAATTATCAAAAGTTTAGGGGAAACAGATTGGCCAAGACCGTCTATTAACTGACTTGGCGGGGGGGTGACACTTTTTAATGCCATAGGGTGACTATGTGGGATATGTTGATAGTGGTGGGAATTCTATTTAGCAGTCTGTGCGAGCATTGGAAAGCACAGTCTCAATCACTTTTATCCCTGTGGGATAGAATGGTTTTTAAAGTGTTTGTAAAGGTTGCGTTCTTTTTACTTGTATTGAATATAGTATAAACCCCTTAGTCTTAATTCAGCACAAGTGTTGTAGGGACCTTAAAATATCTAAATATTAGGACTACTATGATAGAATAAAAGTTACTAATCCCAAATCTTTATTTATTAACAAATTTTAATGTTACATCTGTAGTAAATTTATTTCAAAAAGGGAAAATACTATCCCCTAGCAAGGTGTAAACCAGTATAAAATTCTAAATGTTTTGCTATGGTTTCTTTAAAAGATCGTAAGAAGTATTAGGAGAGCAAAATCTGAATGGCATACACTTGTACACTGTCAGGTATTTTTTCAGAGCTATGTGGTTTCCATGACAAAAAACTCCCATGGGGCCAAATGTCTGACTTGATAAAAGCATAAATGAAAACAAATGAAGGTACAGTTTTATGTTGTTTTTTTCTTTTTGGAAAAAAACATATAGATGTATAAATGTGCTTTGAATTCCTACAAAGATGTTTGTCAGATGTGATGTGTCTACATATAATTTTTATATAGTAATAAGATTTTAAATCCATGATAAAAACTCATATAAAGGATCTGTCCAGTGGAATTTTTTGAAGTGAAGATTTCTGATAATTATTCCTTAAGTGTCCTATTCTGTTGTTAGGGTGTTCTTAAAGAGAGGAAAGCCTGTTTGAGAAAGTATTGATGCTTAAGGGAGTTCAAAATTCCTAAGGAATCATTAGTTATTGGTTGATCACTGGCCATGAGAAATACTGGGCCAGTAATTGTCAAAATTGCTCCAACCTTGCAAATCAAAACTCTCCCACTTTTTCATCAACTTGAAATGGATGTGTTCAAAAAGCAAAGCTTCAGAATGCATATTGGCAAAGGCAAAACCAAAAGTAACAGGAAGATAAGATAAGGATCAGAACAGCAGAGGTTTTTAAGATACAAAAGAACTCTGGGAAATAAGAGAGAGAGAGAAAAAAACAAGTATTATGAGTAGGCTACATATGGAATGAATTACTATTTTCTCTGAAATTGTTCAACTGTTGTAAATATTGTTCAACTGCTGTATATATTGCATTGGAAATAGTTGTGTGAAATATATATGTGGTCTGTGTTTGGGTTTTATAAAGTATTTTAAATTATGATTTAAAATATTTTACAATGTTTTAAGTATGTATTTATTTAAGCTTATGTCATACCTATTATATTTGATACAGTACTATAAAATTTGATAATAAACATGTTTATATTTAGCTCTGTGTTATAGGCTCTTTTTAAAAAAATTCTGTTTTACTTGGATAAAAGTCACATATCATAAAATTCACCCTCTTAAAATGCGTAATCTAATAGTTATGGGGATATTCACAAGGTCATGTGACCACCATCACTATCTCTAACTCTAGAACATTTCTATCACCTCCCCAAGAAACTCAGGACCCATTAGCAGTCACTCTCTATCTTTCCCAAGCCCTAGTAACTACTAATCTACTTTTTACCTCTATAAACTTACCAATTCTGAATGTGGTAAATATACGCAGAAGTGTCACTTAGCATGTTTTCAAGGTTCACACATTTTGTCCCACAGATCCGTACTTCATCCTTTTTAATGGTGGAATAATACTCTATTGCATGGGAGTTCCCATCGTGGCTCAGTGGTTAACGAATCCGACTAAGAACCATGAGGTTGAGGGTTCGATCCCTGGCCTTGCTCAGTGGGTTAAGGATCCCGCGTTGCTGTGGCTGTGGCGAAGGCCGGCAGCTACAGCTCCTGTTAGACCCCTAGCCTGGGAACCTCCATATGCCGCGGGTGCGGCCCTACATAAGGCAAAAAGACAAAAAAAATACTCTATTGCATGAATATACCACATTTTCTTTTTCTATTTTATGGACATTTGGATCATTTCTGGTTTTGAACTATTGTGAATAATGCTGCTGTGAACATTCATATCCACTTTTTTGGGTAGACATATTTTCAGTTCTCTTGGGCATATACTTAGAAGTGGAATTTTGGGTCATATGGTTATGCCATGTTTCATTTTTTTAGGAACTGTCAGAATGTTTGCCAAAAGGGCAGCATTATTTTACCACCCCACAAGCAATATGTGAGGGTTCTGATTTCTCCACCTGAGGTCCAATGCTTGTTGCTGTCTGTTTTTTTGATTATCACCATCCTAGTGGGTGTGAAGTGGTATACATATATAGGTTCTTGCATCAACACTGTACAGCTGTTTAAAAATATTAGTATCTTGCATCAACACTGTACAGCTGTTTAAAAATATTAGTAATCTAAAAAATCAAGATCAATGAAACAAAGTCCCTATCCTAGAGTCTTTGAGTTATGTCAGTCTCAATTCTATGCTGCTCAGAGTCAACCAATTCTTCTTGATTTACTTTCTAGACTCAGTTATTCCCCAGGATTAAAGCCGGAGTAGGTTTTTTTCCTACTCAAAATATGTGTCTTCTCTTGCTTGGAATAGTGTCAGTCCCCAAGGTCTGGTTTGTATCAAGCTAAAAACCACCTCAAGGATCTCACTGTCATCAAAGAATCAGATCTGAAATTCCCGAGAAAACATGTTTTAAGTTTTTTTTGGTTCTCCACTCTAAAAAAAATTGTGGCTACACCACTGCCACAGGCTAATGTTGATTTTTCTTTGATCTTATACTTCATCTTAGTTGAAAGAAACAACCCAAATGTTCATCGACAAATGATTGGATTAGGAAGATGTGGTATATATACACAATGAAATAATACTCAGCCATAAAAAAGAATAAAATAATGTCATTTGCAGCAACATGGATAGAATTAGAGACCCTCATACTCAGTGAAGTAAGTCAGAAGGAGAAAGAAAAATACCACATGATATCACTAATATCTGGAATCTAATATACTGCACAAATGAAACTTTCTACAGAAAAGAAAATCAGGGACTTGGAGAACAGACTTGTGGTTGCCAAAAGGGTGAGGGAGGGAATGGGATGGTGGGGGGGTCTGGGGTTAATAGGTGTAGACTGTTGCCTCTGGGCTGGAAAAGCAAGGAGATCCTACTGTATAGCACTGGGAACTATGTCTAACCACTTGTGACGAATCCATATATGTATGTGTAACCCTGTCACCACGCTGTGCAGCTGGGTATAATGGAAAAAAAATAAATAGAATTACAAAAAAAATTAAAAACTAAAGTAAACAAAAAATGAAAGCTGGAGACATATTCTGCCAGTTAGGGATATTTTCATGTAGGATTGAAATGGGCAGACAGCTGAGATATCAGCTTCAAATGCAGAGAAAGTAGGAAAAATTACTTTTCCCAGGTCTAAAAAGAGAGACTAAATTGAATGAACTAGATGTATTCCAAAGGAATATAGATGCCCAAGTCAAATGGATTCATCCTTTATTTATTTATTTATTTATTTATTTATTTACTTATTTTTTTGGGGGGGTCTTTTTTTGGGCCACACCCGGGACATATGAAGGTTCCCAGGCTACGGGCTGAAAGAGCTGTAGCCGCAGGCCTACACCACAGGTACAGCATCTCCAGATCCGAGCCAAGTCTGCGATTTACACCACAGCTCACACCAACGACTGACTCCCCAACCCACTGAGAAGGTCAGGGATTGAATCTGAGTTCTCATGGATACTGGTCAGTTTCGTTTCCACTGAGCCACGATGGGAACTCCTGATGCATCTTTTAAAAGATGCACTTTGAGATGAAATACATTATTTTCATGAGCCAAAAATAAAACAAAACAAAACAAAATGAAAAGAAAGAAATGAACAAACTGTCATTATCATCAAAACAAAACCATGGGCAGATGGTAAGCACAGAAGTGAGGTGTGGAATGATGTTTGAAGTTAGCAGATTAGAAGAATGCTTTTTAATTAAAGAAACCAAAAATCTACCTAAACAGCAAAAGCTCCTGGTCCTATTTCAGTTAGAAATAATAAGGACAGCTTTCACCTCAAATTCTATTTCCTTCTCGCAAAAAATTCTAAACCAAGAGAAATAAAAATACTTCTCTTTTCACATGTGTATATATACAGCCATGCTGCTGGTTTATGAAATCATTTTACTGCAAAGTTGCATGTAACACTAAGACAGGCCTCCTGTCTTTGCCAAAATAGATAAATAAAACCCACAACAGGAACGTATCTATATCTATGACTAGGTCGCTTTGCTGTACAGCAGAATTTGGCACAACATTGTAAATCAACTATACTGGTCCCGACCTATAAACTGTAAAAACACAGTCCTTTCCTAACCTCATTTTACACCGTGCCCTTTCAGGCATCACACTACATCCACAAGGAAGAAAGAACTGTTTCTTCCAACCTTGGACACACTATCTTCTTTTGCCAGAGGTTACTCCCACTCCCCATCTAGGAACGTCCCACTCTGCCTGCTTGACTCCTACTCATCTTTCAGGTTCTCTGCTTAAATTTCCCTTCATGACAACTGACTCCTTATACTAGGTCACCTCTTTAATGCTCTCACAGCTCATATTCCTTCTTTCCTTCCTTCCTCCCTCTTTCTTTCTTTCTTTCTTTCTTTCTTTCTTTCTCTCTCTCTCCCTTTCTTTCTTTCTCCCTCTCCCTTTCTTTCTTTCTTCTTTCATTCCCTTCCTTCCTTTCCTAATTTCTTCCTTCCTTCCTTCCTTCCTTCCTTCCTTCCTTCCTTCCTTCCTTCCTTTCTTTCTTTCTTTCTCTCTTTCTTTCTTTCTTTCTTTCTTTCTTCTTTCTTATTCTCTTTCTCTCTTTCTTTCATTTCACCTGAGGCATATGAAAGTTCCAAGGCTAGGATTCAAGTGGCAGTTGCAGCTGCAGGTTTACACCACAGCCACAACAATGTGGGACCTGAGGTGCATCTGCGACCTACACCGCAGCTTACAACAATGCCAGATCCCACTGCGGGGCCAGGGATCAAACCCGCATCCTCGTGGACACTAGTTGGATTCTTAACCTGCTGAGACACAACGGGATCTCCTCTTCTTCCTTCCTTTAATTGTTAGTAAATAATTACTTGTGCAATGTTTGTGCAATGTCTGGCTTCCTTACTAGATTCTAAGTTTCTTAGAGTAGGAACAACTTACCTTGTTCACTGCTATATTCCTAGGACCTAGCATATTCCTAACACAGTAGATAGTCAACAAATACTGGTTGAATGAATAAAACAGTGGATAAATGGATAGAGATTCTGGCTCATCCTAAGGAGCAAGACAGCTTTTCACAAATGGAATAAGTTGTCTCATCAAGGAAAAATTTTAAAATTCAATTATGGAGCAAAATACATTTGGCAACAGTGCAGAATAGAATGGAAATAAAGAAGGAGGAAATGAAGGAAATAGCTAATGGCCTGGAGGTTTAAAAAGGTTGGTTTATGAAGCAATGCAGCGATACCTAAGTAGTAAATCTATAAGAAAAGTAGATGTAAACTATTACATTTAGCATTGATAAAGAATGAGATCCTATTGTACAGCACAAGGAATTATATCCAGTCTCATGGGACAGACCATAATGGAAGATAATATAGGAAAGGGAATGTGTGTGTGTGTGTGTGTGCGTGTGTGTGTGTGTGTGTATGTGTATGATTGGGTCACTTTTCTCTACAGCAGAAATTGGCATAACATTGTAAATCAACTATAGTCTAATAAATTTTTTTTTAATCTATAAGAATAGGAGACTGTGATTAAAGAGTGGGATGCCTGATTTTGTGATTTTAGAGTTGATACAATTTAGGTGATGTGAAGGTCAAGGCTACGTCCAGAAGAGAAGGTAGCTGAAACTGAGTGGAGGAGAATGCTGGAGAACTGGGAATCTGAGCTGTGGGAGGTGTTGCACACCTGGATGGTGAAGTCACATAGCATTATAGGAGTTTCTTAAAAGAAGAGGAAGTCCAGGAGCTGGATGCCAGTCATCAGTGCATGCGGGGCTGGTAAGTCATTGCAATGAGAACTGTGAGAAGATGGTATATTTCAATCTCATGAGCCTCAAAGAAGGGTTATTCTATTTTTTTTTGTTTTTTTTTATTAACAATGAATTTTATTTCAGTTATAGGTGTACAAAGACCATAAATCAATTCGATAGATTTTGTGTCCCAAACCCACAGTGCATCCCCCCACCCCCCAGACTGCCTTATTTGAAAAACCAAGGTTTTCCAAAATCTGTGAGTCATTGTCTGTTCTTCAAAGAAGTTCATTGTGTCTCTTTAGTTTCCACATGTAAGTGGTAGCATTGGGTGTTGCTGTCTAATTGTCTGACTGGTTTCACTTCGTATGATAATTTCTAGGTTCATCCATGTTGCTATAAATGTTGTTATTCCATTCCTTTTAATGGCTGAGTAATATTCCATTATGTGTATCTACCATATCTTCCCTATCCACTCCTCTGTTGATGTGTATTTAGGTTGTTTCCATGACCTGGCTTCTTCCCTCTCTAGCTGCTTTAGATGTAAAGTTAGGTTGTTCATTTGAGCTTTTTCTTGTGTCCTGAGGTAGGCTTGTATTGCTATATACTTTCCTCTTAGAACTGCTTTTGCTGCATCCCAGAGGTTTTGGAGTG
>PVHT021183576.1:2280976-2325380 GCA_004024745.2 Catagonus wagneri
TTCCCTTGTATGTCATTTGTTTCTTTTCCCTAGCTGCTTTCAAAATTTTCTCTTTGTCTTTAATTTTGGTCATTTTGATTAATATGTGTCTCGGGGTGTTCCTCCTTGGGTTTATTTTATATGGTACTCGTTGCGCTTCCTGAATTTGACTGAGTGGTTCCTTTCCCATATTAGGGAAGTTTTCGGCTATTATCTCTTCGAATAGTTTTTCTGTCCCCTTCTCTCTCTTCTCCCTCTGGCACCCCTATAATACGGATATTGAAGTGTTTAACATTATCCCAGAGTTCTCTGAGACTCAGCTCATTTCCTTTCAATCTTTTATCTCTTTTCTCTTCCGCATTAGTGATTTCCACTAATCTGTCCTCCACCTCGCTAATTCGTTCTTCTGCCTCCTGTATTCTACTGTTGGCTGCTTCTAATGAATTTTTTATTTCAGTTATTGTATTTTGCATCTCTTCTTGTTTAATTTTTACAGCTTTATTTCTCTGCTCAGTGTTTCCTGTAAATGATCAATCTTTGCCTCCAGTTTATTTCCAATGCCTTGCATCATCTTCAGCATCAACAGTCTAAAGTCTCTTTCTGAGAGGCTGATAATCTCCTCATCACTGAGCTGTTTTACTGGGCTTTTCTCTTTCTCCCTTATCTGGGTTAGAGTTTTGTGTCTTTTCATTTTTATAGGTTTTTGGTGTGGTGACCATTTTGCCAACAATAGAGTGGTAGCCTCTCTTAGTTCTGTCCTTTGCCTCCCCTGTGACTAAAGTTGGTATGGACAGGGCTTGCTGTAGGCTTCCTGATGGGAGGGACTGATGCCTGCCCACTGGTAGGTGGGGTTGATTCCTCTCCCTCTGATGGGTGGGGCTTTGTCTCTGGATGAGATTAGAGGCTGGCTGTGTGCCTGAGGGGTCTTTAGGCAGCCTTTTTACTGATGGGTGGGGCTGAGATCCCACCTGCATTATTGTTTGGCCTGGGGCTTCTCAGTGCTGATGGGAGGGACCAGATTTTCCCAGAAATGGCCCCCTCCAGAGAAATGCAGGATGATGAATGTTCCCGAGAGCTTCGCCTTCAATGTCCCTCCCCCACAACAAACCACAGTCACCCCTATTTAAGCAGGAGATCCTCCAAGAATTGCAACAAGATTCCATCCGGATTCCTATGGAGACTGCTTTGCCCTGGGACCCAGTGCACGTGAACATCTGTGTGTGCCTTTCAAGGAAGGGGTCTCTGTTTCCCCCAGTCCTGTGGAGCTCCTGCACACAAGCCCTGCTGGCCTTCAATGCCAGATGCTCCGGGGGCTCTTTCTCCCTGTGCCCGATCCCCAGGCGTGGGGTTTTGACGTGAGGCTCAGAACTCTCAGTCTTGTAGCTGAGTCTCTGTGATGCAGTTACTTTCCAGTCTGTAGGGCTTCCCACCCGGGAGGTATGGGGTTTCTTCTATCATGTAATCGCCCCTCCTACCTCTTGATGTGGTCTCCTCTTTGTCTTCTGGAGTAGAATACCTTTTTTGGAAGTTTAGAGTCCATTTGGTTGAAGGCTGCTCCGCATTTAGTTGTAGTTTTGCTGTTTTTCGGGAGAGAAGTTGAACTCCAGTCCTTCTATTCCGCCATCTTAATACAATCTGGGTTATTCTATTTTTTTCTTTCTTTTTTTATCTTAGCAAGAATCTGGAAGAACAAGGATTGGTAAGAGGCACTTATCATAAAGGAGGACAATTAACTGTTCTTTCCAACCCTGAGGTATGAGGAATGTGAAAGAATAAACATTATCACTTTGAAAGATCTGCAGGGGAAGTGATATTCTCAGGAGGCCAGGTTCCTATTAAAGCAGGAGGTAGGGGAAAGTCTGGAGAGGAACTGGAGGGTATACTGGAGTTGGTTGATTGTGCAGCAGGAATTCCAGAGGAAGGATTTGTGAAGGAAAGAAAGGTCAAGTCAGGAGACAGTAACATGGATGAATTGTCTAGGAGATGAAAGGTGATCAGAGGGGCTTATACTCTAAATCTAAAGGACTTTAGAGTGTACTCTGGGTGGGGTGAGAAGCCACTGGAGGGTTTTGAACAGAGGAATGTAGTGATCTGACTTATGTTCCACTGTGCTTGTTATCTTCTCCCCCCAGCCCACCCCTTACCTAGCTTCCACACCCATTGTTCCCTGCTCAGTGTCCTGGGCACTGACCTTTGCAGACTGCATCACCCAGTCACTGGTGTGCTGGTTTCCAATTGGTTTGACTAAGGAGACTTTGGCCCCTAAAGGAGACTGGAGACTGAGAAAGAAGAGAAAGTGATTAGGGCATTTCTTCTCACTTCCTCTTCCCCTGCTTTGGTGCTGCTTCTGGAAGATTCTGCATTCTTCCTGCTCTACAGTTCCTGATGAGGAACTTCTCCTCTAGGGTCCCTGTCCTCACTGGGTTCTGACACACTGTCTTCTCCCCTTGAATTTTCAGTCCCTGGGAATGCAGTAGCTTCCTGTCTCGAGGTGTCTCATTTCTTCTTCTTTGTTCTCTTAATCTTATTGTTAATCCATTGTAAGGGGCCCCTCCAATAAAGGCCTTCAGTGGGTGAAGAATTCACCCAGCTGGGGTCAATTTTGGTTTTGGTGGGGGCCCTGAATGGTACACATTTTAACTGAATCACTTAAGTTATTTTGTGGAAACAGGCCATAAGAGGAAAAGGAGTAGAAATATGGAGTCCAGATGGGAGGCTTTTGCAATAATAATATAGGTGCGAGATGATGGTGGCTTGGATGCGTCATAGAAGTGATTGAATGCTGAAAATATTTTGGTGGTAAAGCCAAAAACATTTGCTGACATATTGGATACAAGTTGTGAGAAGAAGAGAGGAGTCCCAGTTACCTCAGAAAGCTTTGGCTTAACTAACTGGAAGAAGGGGTTATAATTTCCTGAGATCAGAAAGGCTTTGAGAAGAACCCACCAGGTCTGGAGGAAATTTGGAAATTCACTTTGGTACATGTACAGTTTGAGAGGCTTATTAAGTAACTAAATGGAGATATCAGGTAGGTATTTGGCTGGGAATGGGGAGCATTCTCAGGGCAGGGGGATGGCCTAACTGGAAATAGAAATTTGAGAGTCATCAGCATCTAGATGGTAATCAGCATCAGGAGACCACTGGATCATCAAGTCTGTGAGAGTAAATAAGGCGAGAAAGGCAGTGAACGCTGAAGCACTCCAAAGTCCTTGTGGTGGGAGAGACGAGGAATCAACAAGTGAAAGAGAGGACTAGTCAGTGACACAGGAGGAAGTCCGGGAGCTGACTGGTTAAATAAGATGAGAACAGATAACTGGCTTTGGCTTTGGTGAAGTAGAGGACCTTGGCAAGAATTGTCTCAGAAAATGGGTGTGGGGGGAAGCTGATGGGACGGAATTGAAGGAGAGGACTTGGAAACACAAGTCTAGACTTGTCTTTGGGTTGTTGAAGAACACTTCCAGGTCTTCTTGGCTCCAGCTTGGTCCCCATCTCATTGTGTCTCCCAAGCTCCCAAGTACAGCTTAGTAATCAAGAGCACAGTTTTCAGAACTGATGGGCCCTGGTTCAAAACCCCAGCTGTGTCTCTTACTAGCTCAGTGACTAATGCAATTTCGTTAACTTCTCTGAGACTTAAAAGTGGATATAATAATGGTATCCACCAGGAAGCAGAAGTATCTAAGCTTTATAAAGTTTAAGGTAACAAACCTGGGGTGTTGAGCTCTATAGCTATTGTTATTATTATCTTTTTGTAAATGCAAGTCTGATTGTGTTAGTGGCTCTTCCTTTCCATTGCCTCCATGATACGGATTTTAATTTAATTTAATTTAATTTAATTTAATATTTACTTTTAGTCTTTAGGGCCGCACCCATGGCATATGGAGGTTCCCAGGCTAGGGGTTGAATCGGAGCTACAGCTTCTGGCCTACAACACAGCCACAGCAACACAGGATCCGAGCTGCGTCTGGGACCTACACCAGATCCTTAACCCGCTGAGCGAGGCCAGGGATTGAACCTGCATCCTGTGATACTAGTTGGGTTTCTTAACGACCGAGCCATGATGGGAACTCCTGAATTCTAATTTTACATGCAGTCTATCTCCTTTACATTTTACACTCCAGAAATATGAAGGTATTTGTAGGCCTTGAGGCCTGCTATGGAAAAAGCTAGAGCTAGAGCTACTTTGCTCTCTTCAGAGCTTACCTTTAGGAGGCGCCATTAGCAAGAACACCCACTAGGGGGTGAGCAAGGAAAGAGGGAGAAGGAGCTGACATTAATCCAGTTTGTTGGGTAAGCCCTACAGAAGTTTAATAGACTTTATAAATTTGTTGGCAGTACTGTTTTGATCGTGTGGTGCTTGCGATTATCAGGGGTTCTCCACCATGGATAGCCATGAGTTAGCCTATTATTTATAAACAGAAAGGAGAGAGAGAGAGGGAGAGAGAGACAGAGACAGAGGAAGACAGAGGAAGGAGAAGGAGGGGGAAGAGGAGGAAGATGGGAGGGGGAGGAGGACGAGAGAAAGGAATGAAGGAGAGGAGGTAGAGGGAAAGAGAGAAGAATGGAGGATCTAGCAAGAGCACCCTCGGTCAGCAGCTCTTTTTCTCAGGGGTGAGGAAAGGGGTGGGGAAGGAGGAGCAGAAGAGATGGGGGAAGGGGAGGGAGGAAGGGAGGGGGAGGACCTGAGCTTTGGTTAGAGAAATAAGAGAAGGTAGGACCTCCTGGAGGCCGTGAGCACAGTCTCCCTGCACACCCAGCCTTGGACAAGGGCACAGAGGGCCCTGGTGCTGAGCCAAGAGGCTGAAGTTCTACAGAAGAACTAGAGAAGCCATGGTAAGCTTTTCAGTCTGAAGGATTTCCAGATGTTCAGATAGAATATCTTCTTGGGGTTGCAGAGGCAGGTGGCAAAGGACAAGGAGATACTCACTTTGGGGTTTTAAAAAGCCAAAACTAAAATGTTGAGTTTGAAAAGTACTCCAAAAATCTCTCCTCGCAGATGTGATGATTTCTTTTCTTTGACTTGTCTCTGGTGAAATTCTTATAGAAGTACTTTTATCTGGTTGAAATGAGCACTCTTGTGACTAAAATTCTAAGGGGCTACCTGAGAATTGATACACTTCAGAAAATATGGTTTTAAGCTGTGAAGAAAACTTGTGGTCTTATCATTTGAGTTGCTCAAGATGTGTTTATTGTTAGTTTAAAAAAAAGGGAACTCTTTTTTTTTTTTTTTTAGTAATATCTGTTTGGTTACCTCTTTTAGGTTTTTGAAGCATTGACCCATCATAGTCAAATGTGAGATTTTTAACACTAAATTAGACATCAATAGTTCATTAAGGACCAATGCACACTTTAAAAATATACATACTAAATATCAAATAGTTTCATCTGACAGTTCAGCAGAAAAATAGATACCCAAAAATCTACAGTGTAGAAAACGTCAGAACAGTAACAATTAGCAACTTGAGGCTAAAATATGAAAAAACAACTCCAAATCAGTTTTGAGGCAAATGTAATTCTACTTTTTCACCCACATCTGAGAAATCCCTTACCTTAGACAGGGTTAGTAAACACACGTTATACTTTGAACTTTAAGAAAGCTGTAGACACTGCCTCAAAGTGCTGTAAAGTTGTGATTTAGAGTATAAATCTGAGTACAATTTTGTATTTTATTTGCAGCTATTTCCATGGAAATGTCAGAGTGCTCAGAGGAGCTTATGGAGCGTCTTCAAGTTGTGGGTCTGGACTATGTTTTGTTGTGGTACGTTATGGTAGTTGATTATTCCTAAGCTTTTAAAAAAATTTATGTTCCCTTTTTTTTTTTTGGTAAATATCTACTGGGTGTACATAGTCACAGGTAAAATTTTAGGTAGATAGCTATTAATTTTACCCTTTCTCTGAACATCTCTTTTCCTCCTCCCACCTTTAATACTTCCCCAGAAACCTCCTAACCTTGCCCCATGCCTCACTGCAGGGTTCATTTAATGACATTCTTTACTCATTAACCGTAACAGTTTCCTAGTTCTCTGTACATTTTTGATATGTTTAATTTGATCAAGATCATGTTTTCTTTGCATCTGTTATTCCTTACCCAGAATCACAGGGAAATTACAAAAACTGGATCTGTGTTTTCTTTGGAATTTCTCATGATATTTGCACCACACAGTGAAAACTCATTAAATGGTGTTGGCTGTGAAAACTTTTACTTTGTGGTATAACAGTGTTTCATGTAGATTATAACGTGCTTAGATGGCATATATTACTATGGGGTCATTGTATAATTGTGTTTGTTTTGGTTTCTTCAGAGCCCTCATATTTGAAGCACCCATATGATTATTAAACACCATCAGCTGAGTATCCTTGCGTGTAGAATGTAATCTAAATCGATTTCATAATCCTCGGTGATTTGGTTTTGTAAATTGTTCTTTTTTTTATTATGTAGCTAGATAAATAAGTCTTGGACTGTATACTTTCTCAGAAGGAGCTCTTCCTATGGTAAAACATTGTCTTTTTCATATAAAAGAGATTACTTAAAAGTGTGCTATGATTCCTGTCCTTAATTTTGCTTCTCCCTGAGCCACATGAATGTTGGTCTTTAGGAAATTATCTCAGAATAAAAGAGCAGACAAGAAATTTTGGAATTATATGATATTTAATTTTAAATATTGACAGCGACTGAGAAAGATAAATGGGAATTTCTAAAATATGTTTGCTAAATTTTACTTAAATTTTCAGAAAAAAAATCATGAAAATAAACCTAGAAAGCCACCAAATTCTCCAAAACAGAGCTATGAGCAAAAGTTTTCTATACTATGGTGAATTGTTATTAGGACCAAAAGGGTCTAGGTTCTACTTTAAATCTGCAAGTGACTAGTTTCAGGACCTCAAAAAGGTAATTCTCAGCTTCCTCGTCTCTAAGTGGCTGGCTCATCCTGGGTGAGTTCTGGGTTCTTTTCTGCTGTAACTGTGAATCTACAAAGTTTATGCGGATGTCTTTCAGATTTCTTTGCATATCATGGAACCAACTGCTGGACTTATCACTATTCCGAAACACCTATGAACTGGATGAAGGCTAGGAAGTTCTGCCAAGAAAATTACACAGATTTGGTTGCAATACAAAACAAGGGGGAGATTGAGTACTTGAACAAGACGCTTCCCTTCAGTCGTACTTACTACTGGATAGGAATCCGGAAGATAGGAGGGGTATGGACCTGGGTGGGAACCAACAAAATTCTCACTGAAGAGGCGGAGAACTGGGGCGATGGGGAGCCCAACAACAGGAAGAATAAGGAGGACTGTGTGGAGATCTACATCAAGAGGCCCAAAGACTCCGGGAAATGGAATGATGATTCCTGCCACAAATCCAAGACAGCCCTTTGTTACACAGGTAGGGAGTGACCAAATCATCCTGCTCTCAGGGAGGGCAGAGTGAAGGGAATGAAGGAAATTCTGAAATGAGTCCCATCCTCTAAGACTGAATCCTGTCACTTCTGAGTATTTTTGGTCTGCGAGGCTGGGCCCTGCACCCTAAACCTCTGCCACCTATCAGTTCACAACAGGATGATAAATACGTGTGGAAAGTAAAGAGGCAGAACTAGACAATCAGAGTTCCGGAGAGCAGAGAGCTGGGCTCAGCCAAGAGCTCAGACTCGTGTCACCTGTTTCCTCCTTGTTTACTTGGTGGCTTGGTGCTATGGGCTTCCTTCTTGGCCTAATCTTATATAATTCTATATTCTGAAATACTGCAGTGTTTCATTATCTGTGGTGTATGAAAATATCTGTAGAGATAATTGTAGAGGTTCCAAAGCCATCTGTATTTTTCCAGGTCATATTTTAACAGTGAAACATTTTTCCTTTGGTCTCTTGTAACTTGGACTTGCTACTATTTTAGCAAGTTCAAACTCTCTAATCTTAAATCAGTACTTTCTCTAAATAAAGGGATTACCGAGCATACTGCAGAAATGATTGGGGTTAGGTCATCACTTAACCTACTTATTATAGTAAAAGCAAAAAATTTCAAGTTTCAGTGTATGTCACTGTTTCCCCTAAATGTTATAGAGTATTCACGTCAGTAAATTCATTCTCAAAACAAATGTCTGTGGCTGTATGACAAATATATTACATAAATAAAAAATTTAACATGGTTTTTACGCAAAAACGCTATGAACGTACAAATAATCTTTTCCTGTTTATTGAAATAGTCACAGCCAAAAAGCTATTTATATCTAAAGGAATGACTAGGAGTGTTAAAAAAGTATTCACCTTTTAATGCTTTATTTATGATCCTCTTAAAGCTTCTTGTCAGCCCTGGTCATGCAGTGGCCATGGACAGTGTATGGAAGTCATCAACAATTATACCTGCAACTGTGACGCGGGGTACTACGGGCCCCAGTGTCAGTTTGGTAAGTCCTTTTCACGTCTTCGTTTCTTCCCATGTAAAGTTACTTGGGGTTATTGTTGTTTATGGAAGTTGCTTGGGGCAAAATGATACTGGCTATTCTGAGAAATGAGAAGTTTTGATCAGAAGGCTATGCTTGCACAATATTGTTACCTTTCCGTAAACATTTCATAAGTCAGCATGAAGTTTCAGTTCACCTCTCAACAAGTCTCGGTGAGTGCCACAAAGAAGGCTGTGTTGAGATAAAAGCTGTAAAGATTATAATAATAGACCACGCATGGTAGATTCCTGCCGTTAAGGAATTCATACTCTAGTGAGCTTGTTGGGTTCATTAGAACCCTGAATCTGAAAGAAACAGTGCCATTTATTATTAGGAGGGTGAGTTGCCCAGAAGGTAATCTTCCTTTATCATGTCATCCTCAAAGTCATTACAGGGCAAGGCCAAAGAGATAAGGTCACACAATAGCACATAGTATAGATCAGAGAATAGAGTAATAAATCCAACACATTCACTTGGGCTGGGTATTTCAGGAGACCCAAAGTCAAATCTGTTTTAGATTCTGCCCTTAAAAGATTGATAGTTAGCTAAAGGAAATTATAGGTGCCCACGATTTAGTTGGATGGAGAGTCAGATAGGCTGGAGTAAGCCTGTGGAGACTGAAAGTGCCCAGTGAAGGAATCTGGCCTTTATTTGACAATGAGAGTCCACTTAGGATTTTAACATCTGCATTTAGGGCAGTTATCCTAGAAGCAATGCATAAGATGGTTTGGAGATCAAAAAGTAAGAAGATAGCATCATTAGGAGTCTATGGAAATCATTCAGACTCATGGTAGAAACAGACAAAAAAAAAAAAATACAGAGTAGATTCAAAGACAAGGAGCCTCTGACCTAGAGTCAACTCACTACTGAAAGAAACTTCAAGTCCTTTGATTGACATTGGTTGAGTTTCAAAACTATGTTTGAAGTATCTGGTGCGTAAAATAGAAAATCGTAATAGGAAAATAAGCAATGTTTGCAATGACTAAATAAAGAAGCCAAAATAAATGCAAATGATCGACCAATTGGAACTGATCTGACTCATTTCACTCAATTCCTGAGCCGTGACTTCTACCCAAAACTTTACCCTCTCTCCATTTCTAAACATTTAAAAATTCTTATATCATTGGCATGCCCAGGCCACTCCTTTTTGAACATTTCACTTTTCTTGGGTCTTTGTTTCTGTCATCTCATTCTCCTGGTTTTCTTTCGACCTATGGTCATTTCTCCTTGGGTTTCTTCATGGGCACTTATCCAACCCCATACACATTGTTATTTCCCATCCTCAACCTTTTCGTCTTTTGCTCTTCTGACTTTTCATACCCTCTTTGGTCAAACCTAGAAATCTTTGGACTTACAAACCCGTTCCCAGCCCTGAGCTCCAAATATGCTAAGCATAATCCTTGGGATACCCCAAAGACTGAAAAAATCAGTTGTCCCCAGCCAGCTTCCCTTTTCGTATTCCTTATTTCAGCATGTGGTGCCACACTAATATACATACTCTGGTAGAAAACTCACTCACCGCTCCCTACATTTTTGCAAGGTAACACACTACTCACTTTTATAGCTTGCTAGTTCTCCAGTTTGTCTTCTACGTGTTAACCCTATACCATCATCCTTCACTGTCCCCCGACCCCAGATGATTGCAGTAATTTCTGAGCTGTTTCATCTTTAAATTGGCTCACCTCAAATGTATTATTCATATTATAGGCAGTCTGATCAATTAAAAACGATATAGTAAACATCACACATAGATGGCCATCTGCCCTTTAATTCTACCTAACATTTGTCCTATGTGATGAAATCAAAACTCCTTGAGGCTTCGAGTGATGCTGAACATACAGCAAGCACTCATGAAATCCATGAAAAATGATAAGAGCCTTTTGTCTTAGCTCCTGATGTTTCTCCCTGATCTCATCTCAAACACATCCCCTGCCTCCCTTTTTTTTTTTTCTTTCTGGTGACATTCAAGTGCTTGTAGTTCTCCACACTTACCACGCGTGCTTTGTCTCTTACTGACTTTCTCATGGCTCATTTTGCACATGGCTAACGCACCTGTCCATCTTGAAGACATTGTTCAGGAACCGTTTATTTCAGGAAGCTTTCTTTGGACCCCAAGACAGGCTAAGCATCCCTATTCTGTGTTCCTATAGCTCCCCTTATTTCTTCCCTATTTATCCACATTTGCTGAAGTCATTGATATACTTGTCTGTATCTTTTGGTACACTGGCAGCAACTTGAGATCAGTCAGTATCTTATTTATCACTGCATCTGTTAGGATTGAGACTATGCCTGGAATATACTGGTCACTTGCTTTTGGGTGTGAATTGAATTGGACAACGTAAGTTGCTTTGATTTGGACTCATATTGACTGTATATGGAAAATATAAAAATTCTTCTAATTTCTTGAGTTCCTTTTTCATGGAAATCTCAAGAACAAGGTTAAAATGATGGCTCAAATTTTCTAAAGAATAAGATATGAGAGCTGCAGTATTTGCCCCTGTGGCATGGCAGCGCCTAAAATGTGAAGACTGAATTCCAAGTCTTAATTTGATCTGTCACACCATGAATCAGAGCAGAGAACTAGACAGAGTCTCTGGAGAGGTCTGTCAAAATCAGAACTTAACTAGAGGGGGTGAAGACAGAATCAGGGCTAAGATGCGTTCTAAAGTTTTATCTTCTCCCCTTACAAAGAAAACTAATTATAGGCCCCCAAATCTTTCTCAGAACCCACTACTTGAAACACTCTACTACACTCAGGGGCTCGGATATGACAGTTATTTCCAAACTGAGATGGTCATTTGCATTTAAAACTACATTTAAAAATTCTCTCCCTAGGTAATGTCGAAGATAATAAGAGTAACTAATAATTAATTAAAGCTTCCAGTGAACCAGGCTCTGCTAAGTCCTTGACTTGCATTAAATCATCTAATCCCCACACAGACTCTGGGAAGTCAATACAATTATCATTATCCCTTTTTTCTAGATAGAGAAACTAAGCTGGAGGGGTTAAGTCACCTTATTTAAAAGCACTTGGTTATCCAAAAAAAGCACTTGGTTATCAAGTGGCAGAGCTAAGACTCAAACCCAGTCATCAGGTCTTCTTAACACTGCCCAATGCTGTTTCTTTTCTTATTGAAGTGACTCAGTGTGAGCCTCTGGGGGCCCCAGAGCTGGGTACCATGGCCTGTATTCACCCTTTGGGAAATTTCAGCTTCACATCACAGTGTGCCTTCAACTGCTCTGAGGGAACTGACATAACTGGGATTGAACAAACCACTTGTGGACCATTTGGAAACTGGTCATCTCCAGAACCAACCTGTCAAGGTGAGTAATTGTTTAGACTCGAGCTTTGTCGTGGCAGTTCTGGATTTGCAAACTGAGGAAATGCAGTAGAGTCTTGCTAACTTCTTTTGAATCATAATTTAGCCTAACTTAGATTATACTGTCATGCTTCTCAAAGAAGGTGTTATACTAAAATTAAAAAGAAAGCACAGGAGTTCCCATTATGGTGCAGTGGAGATGAATCAGACTAGGAACCATGAGGTTGCAGGTTCGATCCCTGGCCTCGCTCAGTGGGTTAAGAATCAGGCGTTGCCATGAGCTGTGTGTAGGTCGCAGACATGGCTCCGATCTGACGTTGCCGTGGCATGGCTGGCGGCAACAGCTCCAATTGGACCCCTAGCCTGGGGACCTCCATGTGCTGCAGGCATGGCTCTAAAAAGACAAAAGACAAGAAAAAAAAAATGCCACAAACAAAAAACAGCAATATCTCAGAGGCTATCTCAATATATAAATATATTTTTTTTCCAGTGGTACGGTGCGGTTACACTGTATTTTTATAGGATTTTATTTTTATTTTTCTCATTGCTGAAGCATAAACAGTCAGTCTTGCTGAACCACAGTTAAATTTTAGTTCTTCTCTCCTTTCAATAACATATTTTATGTGGTGTCCTACCTCGCACCAGTTTCCTTCTCAGGAGGTTAGAGGTGTTTTTTTATTGTTTTATTTGGTTTAATCTTCAAATCATCTTTTAGCTTTCCCCTCCATGAACTCTCAGGAGAAGAGCAACTTCTGTGAAAAACAAAAACATCATGTCTTGGCTTTTTTTTTTGTAATTTGAAATATAGTGGGTTTTTTCTTCTTCTCTTTTTACTGTCAAGATTATCCCTTTGGGGAAAAAAACTCGTGGTGTCTAAACTTGAGAATTTTTGGTTACTTTTTCTACACTCATACTTTTGACTCACTAGTTTAAGTGGTTTAATTCTCAAAAGAACTAGCCAGATCATTTTTTGAAATCACAGAAACAAATTGATCAGCCTGCTGAATTTGACAAAATTGAGTGACTTCAGAAAATTGGAATGCTTTTCAAAACTAACTGGGGAGACTTCAGAATAGGTGAAAGGGTAGAAATTCTCTGCATTGATTGAGAATGTTCCATAGGTGCTCTTGAGGGCAAGGCCAAGTGGCATGCCACTTCCAGCAGTTGGAGAGTGACCAGGGCTGGCACCCAGCCCCTCTTCTCCCCTCCACCTCCCTTGCCTGCAAGGGCTTTCTGTGCTCTCTTGGCTTCGCCTCTGACTCACCACTCTCCCTCATTCTCAAGAAAGTTAAATTTGGAAGCATCATCCAAAGTAATTCTAGAAATTAAAAATGTCTAGATTTACGTGGATGGTTCCACAGTTGAGTCAGGCAGTTTGGCTAAAACCTTCCAGTCATGGGAAGGTCTCTGCTCAGAAATCTATTTTCTTTCTTTTTCCTTGAAGTGATTCTGTGTGAGCCTCTAACAGCACCTGATTTGGGGACTATGGACTGTAGTCACCCCCTGGCCAACTTTGGCTTTACCTCCACGTGCACCTTCAACTGCTCAGAAGAAACGCAGTTAGTCGGGGAGCAGAAAACTATTTGTGGATCATCTGGAACCTGGTCCAGTCCTAGTCCGATCTGTCAAAGTGAGTAAGTTTGCCCCACTACAATGAAGACTTAAAGAGGCAGCTGATAGATGAGCAGACGGTGGGGAACGATATACTGAAGTTTCAAGTTGATTTTGCTAAGTGTACGTGGCTTAAAAATAAATTTGTACACATTAATTGACCATAAAATATGTGGCTGCTCTTGACTCTCCCTTCCATGACAATGATTTTTTTTTTTTTTTGGCCGCTCTCAACTCCTATCTTAACCTTTAACATCTAAACTCACTGTCCCTACTGATTTATTTCTTATCCATTCTTCTATTCCACTACAATCTTACTTCTCCGTTATTCTATTCAAACATTTCTACAGAAGTCACCGATGACCACCTAATTCCCAAAGTAATGGCTACTTCTCAATTATCCCTATGCTGATGCCTCCCAAATCTGTCTGTGCCTAAGGCCTGCATCTACCTTATCTCCCCTGACACAGTGACTGGCAACAGGTGCTAAATTAGTACATGTTAAATTAGCATGTGAAAGAATAGCTACTCCTGTCTGCCCCTGAGCCAATGACAGAAGTCTTAAAAAGAAGGATTTGCTGAAACTATCAGAGAAGCTGATCTTTCTGTGGCCCAGGGCTGGGGTATGGGGTAGGGAATTGGGGACATGGCATGGGGTCTTTTGGAGAATACTGTATATCAGGTTTATGGGGCATTTCCTTTTAAGGTTGGGCTACTGTCTGCTTCTCATCCTTATGCAGCCCATTGGTGCCCTCTGTTTGGATCCTCAGGGAACTTTCACCTCCTTTCCATGATTCATTTGGGTGTGGGATGAAAGCACCTTGAAAGGGTTCATCAAAATAATTAATGTGAAGAATCAGGGATAGTCAGACCCTGTGCCAGTGTGCAAAAGTAAGTTTCTTCAACTGGTGGTATCAGAAGATAGTTTTTTTTTTTTTCATGTTGACATTTTTTTCAGTAAACGTCTCCAAGTGAACTTAGTTCACACTTATTAGAGGATGTGTAGATATATCCTTTGACTTATTTGTGGGGGGAAATGGTAGGACTACATCATTTGAATGACAGACCAGTGCAGGTCCTTGGCATGTAAACAACACGTGTACGTGTTTGCACTGCTGATCCCAAGTAAAAGCATTAATATCCCAAGTAAAAGCATTAATAGTTTCCTTTGGTTGGAAGTTACCTGGCTCAGATCACTTTTATTTTATTTTCCCTGAAGTCCTATTAGACTTTTTAGCTCTCCTCTGTGTTTCAGAGACCTAACCACTGAACAGGACTTGAAGGTAATTACAGTGATAACCATTTCTTGCCAAAATTTTTAGGTACATCTCCCAGGAATTCCATGGATCACAGCTCTGAGGACTGAAGTTCTGTAGGCATCGAGTTAGGAAAGCTGGTCTAGTCCTTGCCTCTGCTATAGCTTCACCATGGGCTTTCACATGCTAGCTTCCTCATCTGTCAGAAAGAGTCAAATGGGCTATTACTAGAATATGTAAGGAGGAGAATGTCTAATGTCACAAGAAGGCACTAGGAAATAACTCTTGTGGTATCATGCTATGTGCCTTACTTATTTCTCTTTCAGAACTGGACAGGAACTCCTCAATAAACAAGGAGGCCGACTATAACCCCCTCTTCATTCCTGTGGCAGTTATTGTCACTGCATTCTCAGGCTTGATATTTATCATTTGGCTGGCGAGGAGATTAAAAAAAGGTATGTGTGTTTACCTTCATATGGAAATAATACAACTTTAAAGTGGAAAAAAAAAAAGTAGTAACCCACAGGAAATTAAGTACGAGAGCTTCAACTAGAGCAGGATAGCACATTCTGGGTTCTACAGACATCCGTTCTAGGAGGTGTGTGAAGCAGCCTAGTACATTCTTTCATTAAACTAAGTTGGCTGATTTTTTGCTTTTCATCTGACGGGTCTTTTAAAAATGCCTACTCTCTTCTAGGTATTTTGCTAGGGTGTTAACAGAAAAATGAGAAATCGTAATGGTTCTTTGCTGTTATTTAATTCTTTAAAAAGGGTGTGTAATCTCCGACCTATAAGAGCCAAGATGCTTTTGATTTCAGTGAAATTCCACTAGGAAGTGAACTTAATGACCCATAAGGTTTTCAAGGCACTGCTCCCAAACAACTAACCTTGTCAAGAGTCAGACACCCGTGTGGCTCCTGATGTCTGGAAGTTGCCTTGTCCCTTGGGGGAATCCCCACATTTTTGCCTCAGTGTCTATGTTTTGTTTTTTTGTTTGTTTGTTTGTTTTCCTGCATCCACGGCATGCAGAAGTTCCTGGGCCAAGAATCAAATCCATGCCGCAGTAGCCACCCAAGCTGCTGCAGTGACAATACTGGATCCTTAGCCCTCTGCACCCCAAGAGAACTCCCTCAGTGTCTATTCATCAAGGTCATAACTTTACCAAATGCACCCCAATTTATGCTTCCCCTCCACTCTGGACTGGAGAAGAAAAGGGAATAGGGAATGAGAAAGGCTGCCTCAAGGAGCCAGTATCTGCTGCTTGGAACAGCAGATGGAACATTACCAGAGAAGAACAACAGCTTTCCCCTCATCTGCCTCCCAAGTGCGTCCAAACACGCCAGTGGGACCAACCTGCTGGTTACAGGTCCATAGTCTGTGGCAGGCCCTGGGTGTGTGCTGCCACACGTGGCTGAAGTTGTCAGGTAGAAACATTCACGATTATGACATTCATGGACATTAGGCAGCTTTTCAGATAGTTCTGCTTCAAGTTCAGGGGCCATCAATAACCTCAGAACAACTGCTAACCAGCTGTTCTGTGTTGCCTTTGGGATCAGTTGATTGCCATTTGAGTTTCACTTCCGTCGGATGAATTAGTTATGTCTTCTGTCCCATGAACGTGTAAAGGCTGCCCTACCACCCATTCTCACTGGCAATTTCGGGACTACTGTTTACCAAGCCCTCACGGTCTTCTGCTCTGACATGATCTTTCATTCCGAATTTAAGAAGAAGGGTACTAGATGGATTTTATAACCAACCCAGAAACAAAATGGAGGGGGTGCTGTTGATGTGCAAGAACTTGATTAACTATGAAGTGAGAGCCCTGAGCACTTAAAATGTCTCTCCTCCTGCTCTCGGAACTCCCGCTGAGATTGAATCCCACCGTCTTATATACTATGTTATTGACTTCAGTATTGCACTAAGGCAAAAGAAGAATGAGATTCCCGCCTCCCCCAGTGTTGATTATCCTCTCCATTGAGACTTAAAGCCTGACCCCAACCATTCTTCCCTTCCTCCTGCCTCAGACAATGATGGTAGAAGTGAGGGGGAGAGAACAGAATGGATAATTACACTCAGCCCTGTGGCATAAGGGGGCTGTTATCTAAAACTCTGTTGGGCTGTGAGTCGCCTTAATAAGGAGGATATTCCCAAATTCCAAAATTTTTTAATAAACATCCATAGAATAAAAAGAAGAGAATTGAAGTCATGTGTATTTAGTGGTGGGGTGTGGGGAGGGGGGTGCTGGCTAAGGCTGTTTGGTATGCAGTGATGAGAAAAGCGGTGGGGTTGTTTTTAAATTTTTTGCCTTGGAGTCATTTCTGTACAAGATCTCAAACTGATAACCTGAAAACTGCATGCCCCCACGTGGGAATCAGTGTGGGGCAAACAGGAAACAGATAACGGGCAGTTAGGCTAGTTACAGTTATGCCAACAAAGAGAACAAGACAATAGAAGCCCCAGAAGATCACTGACTTTGGAGGAAAGTCAAGGTTAATCTTATACTGAATTGTCTTTATTTGTGAAACATCTCCAGCTTTCAAGTGATTTTTGGCTGCTGAAAATTTTAGTTGTCAGTCAGTTCTTTGAAACATGAGGGATATTTTTCCTATATTCCATATAGTATCTATATCTTATATATAGATATATCCTAGAGACAATTATTAGGGATTATGCTAGAGCTTTTCTAGTACAGTATAACCAATGCACTTTTAAGAATAAAAGTCAAGGAGTTCTCATCGTGGCTCAGTGGTTAACAAATCCGACTAGGAACCATGAGGTTGAGGGTTCGATCCCTGGCCTTACTCAGTGGGTTAAGGATCCGGCGTTGCCGTGAGCTGTGGTGTAGGTCGCAGACGCAGCTCGGATCCCGCGTTGCTGTGGCTGTGGCGAAGGCCGGCGGCTACAGCTCCTGTTAGACCCCTAGCCTGGGAACCTCCATATGCCACGGGTGCGGCCCTAGATAAGGCAAAAAGACAAAAAAAAAGTCAAAAGCAATAAATCTGTATGTACACAATATTTATCCATCTGAGAATTATATAGGTTTTAGGGCTTCAGAAAGCTGGGAAAAGTGGACACATAAATCTCTACAGTGTAGTAGCCAATGAAATGACCAGCCCCTTGACCCTGTCTTGTCTTCAGATGGATCTTCTGAACCTGTCTGCATGTTGGCCCCTGCCCTAGTAAACTCAATATCCTGACTTTAGCTCCTGTGTTCTGAGAAAGGAAGAAGGGTGCACTCCAGAGTCATGCCTCCTCTGTGGCAGGGGCTTGTCTAGAAATACTTTTTCTCCCACTGGCATCCTCATTCTCTGATTAGTCATCATCACTGGCCCTTCTCAGTAAGTGAGAAAACTGAGGCAGTGCTGTTTTAGACCAAAATTCCGTAACAACAGGGGCCAGAGTCAGAAATCAGACTCCCAACCGGATGTTCCCCCTAAAACCACTGGTCTTCAGATTAACAAGGCTCTGTTTTGTTCCCGCAGAAGAATTTTCCATTTGAACTAACACACAGTTAACAAGGAACAAAACTGAGCACCTGCCTCTTAGTTCCCTTTTCTTGAAACAGAAACTCTCACAGTAGGAACAGGTTCTTGCTCGTGTATTGTTCTGTGTGTCTCATCATTCCTACAGGAAAAACCAAGTCATGTGAAAATGGACAGACATCTGAAATTCATTCTGATTCCATCTCCCTACTCAGGGGCTTTTGGCTCCTGTCACCCGCAGGCTAAACTTTGCAAGAAATATTTAAAATAGTAAATTCTAACATTTTAGAGGTTTAAGCAAATGTTAAAACAATAACTGAGCACTGTAATGTTCTAGGCTCTGGCCTAAATACTTGGAACACATTTTATTTTATCAACCCAGTGAGGAAGCTGTAATTATCACGTTCCTTTCACAGATGAAGACATGGTGGCTTAAAGGGGAAAAAAGAGCTATTTTAAACACTGCAGTTGGCAAAAGATCACCTCCCTGGACCCGGTTTGACGGTGTAGAGCTCTACTTTGTAGCCTCTGAAATATTGTCTCCCGGGGATCTTTTTTCCTCAAAAAGCATTTTTGCCTTAATTTCCGCTAGAGCCGAACTCTGCAGTTTATTTATTTATACTCTACTTTTTTCAAGAAGAATGTAAGAGAGTTTACAAAATGCATTCTGCACAGCAAATTAAAACTAGCTCAAAAGTAAGAAAAAAGAAGGCCAGAATCTAATATACCAAAAATAAGTCAGAGCCAGAGGTAAAGTCTCAGATCTAGCTCAGGTTTCCTAGTAGCCAAAGTAGGAAATGGAACCAGTGTGATAGTCACTGTGTTTATAAGACAAAAACACAACGATTAGGAGCTCCTGTTGTGGAACAGCGGAAATGAATCTGACTAGGAAACTTGAGGTTACGGGTTCGATCCCTGGCTTCACTCAGTGGGTTAAGGATCTGGCGTTGCTGTGAGCTGTGGTGTAGGTCGCAGATGCAGCTCGGATCCCACTTTGCTGTGTCCGTGGCATAGGCCGGCAGCTACATCTCCGATTTGACCTCTAGCCTGGGAACCTCTATATGCCGCAGGTTGAGCCCTAAAAAAGCAAAAACCAAACAAACGCACCAAAAAAACCACAGAGGTTACTCAGATGAGGGCATGGAATTCCTACCACTGAGACTTGAGTTAAAATGTGTTTCGTGGATTCTCACAGAGAAGATGGTATGAGGTATAATGATGCATATTCTTAGAGTATCAGCAGCTGCGTGTCTTAGAGAAGAATCTGCAGTTCAGAGGAGATGGCAGGTTGGGCCAGGATAAACACACGAATAGGTACATGAGGCCTGATTATCAGACATTTCAGGCCAGACACCTATCTTTATGGGCAGCACATAGGATGAAATGGTGCTCTGAAAAGAACCTGCATTAGTGTGTCTGCTCTGAATGAGAACTTACCACCGTTCGAATGAGAACATTTACCCAGCACCTCAAACCCCCTTGGACACAGATTAAGTCCACCAAACAACTACATAATACACATCAAGTACCAGTTTTGCAAATGGGAATCTCCTTTCTTTCTAACTTAAAAAAAAAATGAAATTGTCTACTTTTGCTGATGCCATTTTTTTTCTCTTCTATTTTTTAGGCAAAAAGTCTCAGAGAAGGTAAGTTTTATCAGGAAGAAGTTTCTACATCTGTTGATCTCTTCTCTACCCGCAGTAAGGTACTACCTCTTACAAGCAGACAAATTAACTCCTTAATAGTTATTTACATGGGGTCTCACCCAAATGAGGTTTCCATTAGTGATAAATCTACTAACCTTCCTTAAAAGCTTAGATCTTTTAGTGCTAGAGGAGCTGAATGAAAGAATGAACAGGTAATGCTCTATTAAAGAAGTGGCAGTTAATGTAAAGACAGCTTTTTCTGATTGCTCCTGAATATTCTTTGAGGACCAGAAACATTATGGTTTATTTCTTCTTGTCCTCGCTGAACATGAGGGCAGTGCTAAATACGGCATTCAGGACACAGTCAATTTAACAAGCATTTATTGAAAAATTAATGAATCCTGGGCCCTAAAAGGAAAGTAATACCAGACCCCAGGCCCTGAATGCCTAGCACTAGAGGGTAAATGATTACTCTGATAAGCATTGGCCTTCAGAAATGTGGGAAGGTGGGGAACATGAATATTCCCTGCAGCTTCCCCTAAAGAGGCAGTTTATTTGTTTGGTTTTGAACTTCAGATTTCTTCACCTGGAGAAATACATGCACGTGAAACTGCAAGACCAACTTGGCAGAAATGAAGCCGGTAAAACCTTTCTCAGCTTCAGGGTTTACTGACTTGCTTTGAATTTTAGAAAGGGAAGCGTCAGTCAAAAGAAAAATGGAAATGAGACTTTGGTGACAGCAACAGAGCTAGACAACAGGGCTCATTTGAAAATACTAAAGGAAATGAAGCAAGATGGTCCCTGAGGAGGCTGGTTTTTTTGTTCAGGCAACCATATCACCAATCACAGATTGTTGTTGAGAAGTTCTTAGTAGGTTAGTGAACTGAAGCTTAGCATGCAAAAGAAAAACTGGAGAGACATGAGGCAACAGTGGCTGATTATAAAGTAATTTATAAGGCATACGGAAGAGCGTGGACTTAACCTTGAGGTCTTTGAGTGTTACTATGAGAGGCTGTAGCAGATGAATGTCATGCTGAAATGTGCACCTCGTGAGGATCACTCTGCATAAAAGGATACCAGCATGGGAGCTGAGTGAAGCAAAGCATCTGAAGTTTGGAAAGCATCTGAAGTTATTAAGTTAAAGCTGATGATGCCTATCTAGGGCAACAGTAAAGAGGATGAGTTCATGAGATAACTAGTGGTGGAATCAAGTAAATACAATTATTAATTGACTAAAAGAGGGAGAAAGAGGAGAATCAAATAAATTGCCGTGGTTCTAATCTGGGAACTGGTGGATGGTTAATCTCTCTGCTATCCTCTTTACTGAGAAGGGAACACAGAAGAATGAGAAGTTTTGGAGGTGACGATTATGGGTTTGGTTTTGTACCCGTTCAACTCTAGGTGTCTGTAACTTATCTGTAGTCTGCTGGTTCTCTCTGTGCCAAAAGAAATTGATTTGGAGGTTCTCAAATCACAGGCTCTCAGGAGCAGGTACAAACACGCAAGGAGTATGTGCAATGGAAGCATGGAAAAGGATGTGCGAGAGAGGACAGGGACCAAAGGAAAGTCAGTATCAGACAAGTCAGCTAAGGAAAAGGAGAATGGGAAATGGTTGCCAAAGAGGCAGAAGGAAAATGAGGAGAGGATGGAGTCATGACCCTAAGGAAAGAAGGGAATGGAAACTATCTCAAATACTATTAGGAGAACCGATAGGCTTCCACTGCACGTAGTAAGGGTATCAGTGGGAAATTGTTTTCAACGATGAGGTCATTTCCTAGGGGCTGAGGAATCCGTGGGAGTAAGAAAGTAGAGGCAGAACACGTGTGTCATAGCTTTCATAGAGCTTGGCTTAAAGGAGGTGAGAGAGTCAGGAGAGCTAACTTGGATGGGGACAAAGAGTCAGTGAAGTTTCTTTTGTTCTATTTTCTTTTATTGTCGTATCTTCCACTAGATAGTGTAGCTAGGATCCTAGACCCTTCTTTGGGCTGACCTCCCCATCTCTGTGGGCAGGAAATCCACAAGATATAAAAATTTCTTTCATGCCCACACCCACTGAGTGAAAGTCTTTTCTGGCACTCATCTACCCAAAGCTGTTTTCTGGCCACAGGAACCACCTGTGTTTTAATTGCCACTAGATGGAAGCAGGTCAATTCAACTTTTTAGATGACCTTGGGGGATAGGAAGAGCTGTTGGCAGGAATATTATTAGTGTTGGGTTAATTACCGTATTAAGCTAATTTCCATATTAGGTTTAATGGTCACTGATTTTTACAATGAATCAATCAACCAGCGGTTTATTGAATACCTTTATGTTAGAACAATGCTAAGCTTGACTGAGAGACCAAAAGAAGTAAGTCCTGGTGCCTGACCTCAGGGAGATCATTATCTAGTTGAGCTAAAACAGAAAGGTAGGAACAAAACTTAGAAAAGACAAAAGTGGAATATTATGTAATGGTCAATGAATTCGGTATTGAAGACAAGTCTTTTCAGTAAAGAAGAAGTCTGGGGATCACAGAAAACATTATAAAGAAGACACGACCTAGGTTGGTTTTTGAAGCGTGGATAGGATTCAGGTATATGGAGAGAAGCAGGAAAGGCCATCCAAAAAAGGGAAATGATGTAAGTGGCATGGTGCTGGCACTCTGAAAGCCTGGTCAGAGGCCAGTGAATAGAACTACCAAAAGCCCAAGGTATACTGGGGTGTGTGAACAGAATTTGAAAGGGAAGGCTTGTCCCACAACTCAGGTTTGAATACTTCACCAGGCATTGTAAAAGGACCTAGCAAGGAAGAATTATTTGCCCAGCCGCCTTGGGATACTTCAGATTTTTGGCCCAAGTACCAGAGAATCACAGAATTTTTGTTCTGGACAGGATCTCGGTGGACATGGTGTTCAAACTCTCTTGATAACTGAGCTAATTAAATAAACTTCCTATAGTCCCTGAGCTAGTGACAGAGTTCGTTACAGTAATATTAAACATTTATCAAACATTATTTCAATGCTGTGCACTGTTCTGAGTGTTTTAATGTCTTAAATCATTAGATATTGCCTACGAATCCTATGGGTCTAGGTATCAATATTTCCATTTTACTGGTAAAGGAACAGAGAAATTCAATAACTAGGCAAAGCTGAGATTTGCACTGTCTAGATCCAAAGATCATGCTCCTAACCTTAATGCTTCTAGAACTCAGGTATCTTGACGCCCAGGCTGGAGTTGTAAGTCCCAGATACCCTCAACCTCCAGTACTATAATTTTTTTATTTTGCACTGAAGCCAGTGTGCGATGGCACTGAGGAAGGGTGGAGTGGCTGAAATAGGGTGTGTTTCTAGAACAAGCCGAAGGTAAAATGAACGCTATCACACTCAACACCACGTATCAGTTTTTTTTTAAAGTCCTTGAACTAACATTCATAGTCCTTTGTGCTTATTCCTAGTAGCATTTGGTTGGTGAATGACTGACTCCTAGGGCATTTGTGGTTTCAATTCTTGCTGGGTTATTTTGACTCTTCTGCAAACTGGTTCTGTTTATCACCTCATTTGGTTTCTAGAGTCTAAATTCTGCTTGAGTAAAAGCTACACCCAAGATACACAGGAAGATACGATGCCAACCTCAGAGGAGGGTATATGTGAAATTTTGTTTTCAGAAACATTTTTACCTCTATAACTGGCAAGCACGTTTGCAGCTGCTGAACTGTGGTTTACCCTGGCAGTTCATCACGAGAACAGAATCTCAGAATCTGGTTCTCTTTTTGAGAGGTGTTATTAAGACCTGCCATATTTGGTTCTCACCTATTCTTTCCAAGAATGAGACAGTTGTTTTGTGCACACATACCTAACACTTTTTTTTCCCATGAAACTAAATTTGTCATTATCTCTTTAAATCCTATGCCACTAGAATCAGGCATTCAGAACCACCACCACCATACTTTGCATGAGTTTTGGTTTTCCCTGATTTGTCTGTTCATGTGAACATGTCTTCTTCTACTTTTCTGGCTTTCCACTGTTCAAAATCTATCTAAAACGTCTTTTATATTCACTGGATCTGAAGACTGATGAGCTTTCTCTCAGTGTGACCTGAGGACCAGGCGCTTACGCATTACCAGGGAGCTTGTTAGAAGCCATAAAAAAAAAAAAAGGGGGGGGAAATAATTCCATTTGCAGCAATGTGGATGGACCTAGAGATTATCCTACTAAGTAAGCCAGACAAAGGCAAACATCATATGATATCACTTATATGTGGAATCTAAAAAAAGTGATACAAATGAATCACTGTGCAGAACAGAAATAAACTTGCAGACCTAAAAACAAACTTATAGTTACGGAAAGAGAAAGGAAGTGGGTAATAAATTAGGAGGCTAGGATTAACATATACATAATACTATGTATAAAACAGATAAACAACTTATATAGTACAGGCAAGTATACTCAATAATTTATAATAACCTATAAGGGAAAAAAATCTGAAAAAGAATAGTCATAGTTATATGTCTGTGACTGAATCACTTTGCTGTACATCTAAAACTAACACAACGTTGTAAATCAACTATGCTGCAATTTAAAAAAAAATTCTTTTAAAAAGAAAAGAAATGTAGACTCTCAGGCCTACCCAGACTTGAATCAGCATCTATTCTTTAACATCATGTCTGGGTCATGAGCACCTGCAAGGGTAAGACGTGCTGCTTTAGGGTTCTTTTCTCACGCCTATGCCTTAGTGAATGTCCTGGCATTCTGTAACCCATCTGAAAGACAGCTTCTTTATTCCCTTTCTGACCCTGAGTGAACGTTTTCCTTTATTACCAACACTTTTATTTATGCAATTTTTAAGCCCCTTAATTTAATTTAAATTACTTTGTTTTTCACTCAGCATGGATGATCCATATTAAACCACCAGATGTGAAAGGAAACTCTTGGGATACGGAGGTGTCACTGGATCCTACAGATCTGTCCATGACAAGTTTTGCCTGGTGGCATCTCCTGCATTGAAGATGAAGTGTGTGTTTTTCAGTGCATCTGAAAGGTTTTCAGCATGACCAGTTGCTCCATCTGTTCCCATTTTGCCCCTCGTCCACCCCCCCATCTTCAGCTGGCAGTTGGGGTCTTTATGGTTCAGCCTTTTATTCTCCTCTCCATGGAGAAATAAGACCCTGGGAAAGAATTGCTTTGGAATACAAATATACTGATTTTACTCTCTTTCTTGACTCTTGCTTCCAGATTCAATTCAGTGCTGTATCTGATGACATACACTTCTAAATACAGTAAAAATCTGATATATATGCAACGACAAGCTCACTTTTGTGACATATTTTACTCTCCTGCCCTCTAGTATATCGTGAGGGCATAGTCTTACAAAAAGTTCATAATATTGTTGTTATCTTGCTTTCAAGCTCTAGCAAAAGAACGGGGTTCTGCTCCCAATAGGAAAAATTCTTTTGCACTGTGGCTTCACCTTCTATAAGTGGAGGTCATCCTATTTGACTGACTCCAGCCTACCGCCTTCTTCAGCCAACCCCCCTTCTCAATTGGCTGACTTTCACATCAGCAGTGTCTCATGAGCACCAAACAAAAGGAGAGAAGAGAAAGAAAGCTTGCACTGTTTCATTTGTTTGTTTTGGATTTGGGTTTTGATGTCTTTTTTATTAACCTGATCTAGATTTCTTGAAGTCAGTGTTTTCTTTATGACCGCTCTATCATTAATAAAGAAATGTCATTGCCAGAATGCCAGCTGTGGGCTTCTCTTTGATATTACACAGGAGAGTTAAAATAAGTAGAAAGAGAATCCTTGACTCATGCTGAAATGCTCCTCCTTCCTCACTGCCAACCCACTTATGTCACCTAGAATCTATCTACTCTTTATGATTCATCTCAGGCATCCCCTACCCTTGCCACTATTTTCATAACTAGTCCTTAACTAGTCCAAAGTGTGGCAATTTCCCCTTCCTGACCTCCCAATGCAGGTTAGTCTATTAACATTCACTTTTGTACTTAAGTACAGGTATTTTTTTTTTAATACTGCCTAGTTTTTATTTTTAAAATGTTGGTAGGTGTATTTTCTCCCCAGGGAAAATTCTGCTCCTCTTAAGGGCAGAGATTGTGCCACATACCTGGAGTGTCTAATTCATTACTTGACTCTTCATAAGAATCAAATAAATGTATTCAAAATAAATCAGAAAGAGCAAATACTGTATTGCTGATATCAGTTACTGCAAACTCACTCTCCATGCAATGACCCAAACGGATACACATCTAATGTCAAGGGCCGAATTCTCTCTCCTTTTTTCTTTTTTGGTCATGCCCACAGCATGCAGAATCTCCTACACCAGGGATCAAACCTGCACCACAGTTGTAACCAGAGCCACAGCAATGACAATGCCAGATCCTTAATCCATTGAGCCACAAGGAGACTCCAAGGGCTGAATTCTCATCAGAGAATGGGGCCCTGTGTAAAAACTAGTTTGAAATACCTGCTTGACCTTTGGCCAATATAGCTTTCAAAACCAACTTGTGTTTGTTATAAGAATGTTTTTTTTGGTAGCGAGTATATATTCCTTTCTCAAAGGCATCTCAGATTTTGCATTACATCAGGGGTGTCACAAATGATTCTCCATGTTGTGCATCATAAATTGAGGACGTGCCATTCACATTCACACAGCTTAGAACACATCCCTCAGAACTGTGCAGTGCACAGGCTCACATGGCGGCTATGACTGCAAGAGCTTATTCAACTAAGACATCAGGAGAAAGAGCACAAGTGGAGGCTACTTCTTGCGGGTAAGATATAGACAGACTTAAAAACACATTCATATGTTTAAGCCCTAAGGCTACTATGTGATCTTAGGAATTATATCATGCCACACTCCTTAAATAAAGATTCATAAGAGTCATAAAAATAAAGATTCATGGAGTGCCCATTGTGGCTCAATGGAAATGAATCTGACTAGGAACCATGAGGTTGCAGGTTTGATCCCTGGCCTCTTGGTGGGTTAGGAATCTGGCATTACCATGAACTATGGTGTAGGTCGCAGTTTAGGCCCCACATTGCTGTGCCTGTGGTGTAGGCCAGCAGCTGTAACTCCGATCTGACCCCTGGGTTGGGACCCTCCATATGCCGTGAGTGTGGCCCTAAAAAGAAAAAAATAAAATAAAAGAATTGTAAGATAAATTTCTCAAAGACCTTGAATTTAACCTCCCTAAGACTTAGTCATAAGTATGAAATATGCCTTGTTGACCTTACAGGGTTATTACAATGATTGAGCTGGGTATGAAATTGTTCTGTGAACTGAACCTTCAATGTATATTTTTTTCCACCCAAATCTTGACTTTCATGCATTGTTGGTATAGGATTCTGGGTCTTACCTAAAGCCTTCAACAGGAGCAGGAGTGAGGCCTTCTCCTGAGATTAGAAACCAGAAGGGGTCCTTCACTTGGGTTCAAATAGGAACCCAGTGCTCAGATTTTCAACACAGAAGATCAGCTGTGCTATAATGGAAGGGATGGGTTGGAGTATCAGACCCACACTGCTGGAATCCTGCTTCTGTCTCTGTGGTGTGACCCTGCAAATCATTAACCTCTCTGAATTTCATGCTTATTTATGAAATGGGGATACCATTATCTTCCTCGCGCATTGTGCTCCAGATTAAACAAAATAACCCCCTTCTCCCATAAACCAGAATATCAGCCTTTGTGAAACTGACAGGGTCCAAGGCATATAGAATGCAAATGATCCTATTCTTCTAGATTTGCTCACCAGAGCTCAATGGACCTGGGCTATGTTATTTTGGTTTCCTTAAGAAAGATTTTATTGGGGTTCCTGTCATAGCGCAGCAGTAACGAATCTGACTAGGAACCATGAGATTGTGGGTTTGATCCCTGACATTGCTCAGCTGGTTAACCTCCCAGTGTTGCCATGAGCTGTGGTATAGACTGCAGATGTGGCTCGGATCTGGCGTTGCTGTGGCTCTGGCATAGACGGGCAGCTATAGCTCCGATTAGACCCCTAGCCTGGGAACTTCCATATGCCGCTGGTGCAGCCCTTAAAAAGGCAAAAAAAAAAAAAAAGAAAGATTTTTTTTTTTAACATTATATCCAGCTGTACAGTGTGGTGACAGGGTTACACATCACAAGTGGTTAGACATAGTTCCCAGTGCTATACAGTGAGATCTCCTTGCTTTTCCAGCCTAGAGGCAACAATCTACAGCTATTAACCCCAGACCCCCCTACCATCCCATTCCCTCCGCACACTTTTAGCAACCACAAGTCTATTCTCCAAGCCCTTGATTTTGAAAAGAAAGATTTTATTCAATTAAGATTTACTCTTATGGCTTTAGCTCTGATGAGAAAAATCTGTCCCCTAAGTGTGACCCACTTCCTATGTGTGGCTCTGCTTTTCACTCCCTGGCCTCCCTGAGACTGTGCACTGTTCCTTGACTCATGCCTGGAACAGACCTATTCATACTGTGGAAAATTAATGAAGTTATCCTTTAGACATCTATGCTCTTCCCCTTCAAAGTTCCTATTCTCTTTCAGCTGAGTCATCTCTTCATTTCCCTTTCTGTCCAAAGTTCTTCTAAAATTTCCCTTTTCTTGACTCCAGCAATTTGGTTCTTCCTTCTATTCACATGCCCTATTCAGGAAACAAAAGCTATCACCACCAAAACAACCCGTAACCCATGGTGAGAGACAGGAAAATTATCAGGAGAAATAATAGGATTTTCACTTCCCTTTTGCCTGTTAGATTTAGTGAGCGCATGGCATTGTATAAGATACAGCCTTCCGTGCATGTCCCTAAAAGGTTTCACTGGAACTCAGCTTTACTCAGAATCTTGATATAATGCTTGGAATAGATCGAGTTGTAGTGTTTCCAGTAATAATAGCTCAAAAGCAGAGGTAGCCTTGACGATGATAACAGTAGACTAACAGATTTTTTTCTAAGTTCATTATTTTAAGCTTATTTTAGTTGGCACCCAAATCTAAATCAGGAGAAAATTCTCTCTTTTTTAAAATTTTATTTATTTATTTATTTATTTATTTATTTTTGGCTTTTTTTTTTTTTAGGGCCACACCTGCCACATATGGAGGTTCCCAGGCTAGGGGTCAAATCTGAGCTGTAGCTGCTGTCCTACGACACAGCCACAGCAATGCCAGATCTGAGCTATGTCTGCAAACTACACCACAGATCATGGCAATGCCGGATCCTTAAGCCACTGAGTGAGGCCAAGGATCTAACCCACAAACTCATGGTTCCTAGTCAGATTTGTTTCTGCTGAACCACAATAGGAACTCCCCCCAGATTTTCTCTTAATAATCCTCTAAGGCTGAAGGTGAGATCCAGCAGACTCAGTGTTGGTAGGAACTTGAGTGGTGCTAATATGTAATTAGGCTGCCCTGTTCTGTGCAAGAAAATGCAGAAAAGTTAGTTTTCTTTCTCCCGTGAGAGTGTGAGAAGGAGAAAGAGGGAAGAGCTGGGAAGCTGTTGGAAGCAAGACCCCAATAGGGCATGGCCTGCCTTTTAGGACTAACAAAAATATTAAATCATGTGATTCCCTTCTATTTGCACAAACTTTAAACATCTACTACAAACACAGACCAGTATTCAGGTTGCTTTCCTTAGTTTGGAGAAATATTAGGTGTGAAAGAATAGCCCCAGAAAGCAATGTTGGAACAAAAGATTTTGGCAGAAGCAAAATATTTAGAAGAAAATCAGTACCAAGGTAAGCATGAAAATTAATCTCTCTGGGAATTTTGAGAACTTGATGAGGGATTTGGGCTTCCACAAAGATGAGTATTTTAATCCATTAATACTACTTCATAAAATTTTTTTGAATAAAACACTTCATTTTATTTTACTTCATAAAATAATCTAATTTTAAGGGGTAGAGAGACCCCACTTGACATATGGGTTACATTCCTCATAGTATTTGATACTTTGCCACAGGTGTTATTATCTCCATTTCAATTTTTAAGAAACTGAGGCACAGAGACATTAGATGATTTTTTAAGTCCACATGGATAGTAAGTGTCCAACAGGTAAGGAAAGGTGGTATTGAAAAGAGCTATGTGTGACAGGAGCTTAATTTTCAAAATATACAAACAGCACAAACAACTCAATAACAAAAAACAAACAATCCAATAAAAAAATGGGAACTTATCTAAAGAAGACATAAATTGACATTAATCCAAATTGACACTTATCCAAAGAAGACATACAAATAGCCAAGAGACACATGAGAAGATGCTCAACACTGCTAATTATCAGAGAAATGCAAATCAAAACTACAATGAGGTATCACCTCACACCAGTCATAATAGCCATCATCAAAAAGTCCAGAAATAAATGCTGGAGAAGGTGTGGTAGGAATGTAGACTGGTTTTTCACTACAGAAAACAGAATAGAGGTTCCTTGAAAGACTAAAAATAGAGTACCCATTAGATCCAGTCATCCCATTCCTGAGCATATCCAGAGAAAACTCTAATTCAAAAAGATGCATGTGCCGCAGTGTTCATAGAAGCATTATTTACAGTAGCTAACACATGGAAGCAACCTAAATGTCCATCAGTGGATGAATGGATAAAGAAGATTTGGTATATACACACAATGGAATAATACACAGCCATAAATAAGAATGAAATAATGCCATTTGAGCAACATAGATGGATGTAGAGATTATAAAACTAAGTGAAGTGAGTCAGACAAAAAAGACAAATATATATCACTTATGTATGGAATCTAAAATGTGATACAAATGGAAAACTTATTTACAAAACAGAAACAGACTCCCAGACATAGAAAACAAATTTACACTTACCAAAGAGGAAAGGGGGTGGGGGAGGGATAAATTAGGAGTTTGGCATTAGAAGATACATATTTCTATATATAAAACAGATAAACAGCAAACACCTACTATATAGCACAGGGAATTACACTCAATACCTGGTAATAACCTATAATTTAAAAAATATGAGAAGATGGTAGAATAGAAGGACTGGAGCTCAACTTCTCTCATAAAAACAACGAAATTACAACCAAATGATCAGCAACCTTCAACCAAATGGACTGGAAACTTTCAAAAATATATCCTACTCCAGAAGACAAAGAGGAAGCCACATCAAGAGGTAGGAGGGGTGATTACATGATATAAGCAACCCATACCTCCCAGGTAGGAAGGAAGCCCCAGAGACTGGAAAGTAACTGTATCACAGAGACTCACCTACAGGAGTGAGAGTTCGGAGCCCTACACTAAATCCCCATGTCTGGGGATCTGGCATTGGGAGAAAGAGCCCCTGGAGAATCTGACATTAAAGGCTGGTAGGGCCTGTACACAGGAGCTCCACAGGACTGGGGGAAATGTAGAACCCATTCTTGAAAGGTGCACACAGATTTTCATATGCACTGGGTCCCAGGGTAAAGCAAAGTTTCCATTGGAATCTGGGTTGGATCTGACTGCAGTTCTTGGGGGATCTCCTGGGAAAATGGGTGTGACTGTGGCTCGTTGTGGGGGAAGGACACTGGAGGCAAAGTTCTTGGGAATATTCATCAGCATGTTTTTACCTGGAGGTGGCCATTTGGGAAAATCTGGCCCCACCCATTTGTTCTGAGAAGCCCCAGACCAAACAATAATCCAAGTGGGATCACAGGACCACTTATCAGTAAAGAGGCTGCCTAAAGGCCCCCAGGCACACGGCCGCCTCTAATTTCAACCAGAGACAAAAGCCCACCCACGAGAGAGATAGGAATCAGCCCCATCCACCAGGTGACAGGCACCAGTCCCTCCCATTAGGAAGTCTACAGCAAGCCCCCGTACCAAATTCAGCCACAAGGGGGGCAGACACCAGAAGTAAGAGACGCTACAACTCTATTGCCTGCAAAAAGAACACACCAAAAACCTATAAAAATGAAAAGACAGAGAACTATAACTCAGATAAGGGCGAAAGAAAAAAAAAAAAAACGGAAAAATGGCAAAGTGATCAGGAGATTATCAGCCCCCAGGAAAAAGACTTTAGACTGTTGGTGCTGAAAATGATGCAAGACATTGGAAATAAACTGGAGGCAAAAATTGATAATTTACAGGAAACACTGACAAAGAAACACAAGATATAAAACTTAAGCAAGCAGAGATGCAAAATATAATAACTGAAATAAAAAATTCATTAGAAGCAACCAACAGCAGAATGCAGGAGGCAAAAGAACAAATAAGTGAGGTGGAGGACAGACTAGTGGAAATCACTGATGTGGAACAGAAAAGAGAAAAAATATTGGAAAGAAATGAAGAGCATCTCAGAGAACTCTGGGACAATGTTAAACACACCAACATCCAAATTATACAGGTGCCAGAAGGAGAAGAGAGAGAGAAAGGGATAGAACAAATATTTGAAGAGATAATAGCCAAAAACTTCCCTAACATGGGAAAGGAACCACTCACTCAAATTCAGGAAGCACAACGAGTACCATATAAAATAAACCCAAGGAGGAACACCCCAAGACACGTATTAATCAAACTGACCCAAAGTAAAGACAAAGAGAAAATACTGAAAGCATCTAGGGAAAAGAAACAAATAACATACATGGGAACCCCGATAAGGTTATGAGCAGATTTTTCAGCTGAAACTCTGCAGGCCAGAAGGGACTGACATGATATACTTAACGTGATGAAAGGAAAAAAGCTCCAACCAAAATTACTTTATCCTGCAAGGCTCTCATTCAGATTTGAAGGAGAAATCAAAAGCTTTACAGGTAAGCAAAAGCTAAGAGAATTCAGCAACACTAAGGCAAATACTAAACAAATACTAAAGGAACTTCTCTAGGCAGAAAAGAAAAGGCCACAACCAGAAATAAAAATACCACAAATGACAAGGCTTACCAGTAAAGACATATATAGAGTAATGATACGAAATCATCCAAGCACAATTATGCTACTAAAATCAGAAATCATGAGCAGTGTACAAATGCAGGACAATGGAGATGCACTTGAAATTAAGACACCAACGACTTAAAACAATCTTGTATATATAGACTCCTATATCAAAATTTCAGGGTAACTGCAAACCAAAAATCTACAATTGATACACGAATAAGAAAAATGAACTCAAATACAACACTAAAGACAGTAATTAAACTACAAGAGGAGAGAATAAGAGAAGGGAAGAAAAAAGAACAACAAAAACAAATCCAAACCAGTCAATAAAATAGCAATAAGAACATACATATCAGTAATATCCTTAAATGTTAATGGACTAAATGCCCCAACCAAAAGACATAGACTAGCCGAATGGATACAAAAACAAGACCCATACATATGCTGTCTTCAAGAGACCCACTTCACTTCTAGAGACACATACAAATTGAAAGTGAGAGGATGGAAGAAAATATTCCATGCAAACGAGAATCAAAAGAAAGCTGGAGTAGCAATACTCCTATCAGACAAAATAGACCTTAAAATGAAGAATATTTTAAGAGATAAGGAAGGACACTACATAATGATCAATCCAAGAAGAAGATATAACAACTGTAAATATCTATGCACCCAATATAGGATCACCACAATATATAAGGCAACTGCTAACAACCTTAGAAGGAGAAATCGACAACAACACAATCATAGTGGAGGACTTTAACGCCCCACTTATAGCAGTGGACAGATCATTTAGACAGAAAATCAATAAGGAAACACAGGCCCTGAATGAAGCATTAGACCAGATGTACTTAATAGATATTTATAGGACATTCAGTCCAAACACAACAGAATACACATTCTTCTCAAGTGCACAAGGAATACCCTCTAGAACTGATCACATTCTGGGCTACAAATCAAGCCTCAGTAATTTTAAGAAAATTGAAATCATATCAAGCATCTTTTCACAATGATATACGACTAGAAATAAACAACAAGAAGAAAACTGGCAAAAAATACAAACACGTGGAACTAAACAACATGCTACTAAACAACCAATAGATCACTGAAGAAATCAAAGAGGAAATTAAAAAATACCTAGAAGCAAATGACAACAAAGATACAACACTCCAAAACCTCTGGGATGCAGCAAAAGCAGTTCTAAGAGGAAAGTTTATAGCAATACAAGCCTTCCTCAGGAAACAAGAAAAACCTCAAACAAACAGCCTAACTTTATATCTAAAGCAGCTAGAGAGGGAAGAACAGACAAGACCTAAAGTTAGTAGAAGAAAATAAATCATAAAGGTCAGAGCAGAAATCAATGAAATAGAAATGAAGAAAACCATAGAAAAGATCAATGAAGCTAAAAGCTGGTTCTTTGAAAAGATCAACACAATTGATAAACCCTTAGCCAGACTTATCAAGAAAAAGAGAGAGAGGACTCAAATAAGTAAAATAAAAAATGAAAAGGAGATGTAACAATGGACATCTCAGAAATACAAAGGATCATAAGAGACTACTAAGTGCAACTACATGCCAATAAAATGGAAAACCTAGAAGAAATGGACAAATTCTTCGAAAAGTACAATCTTCCAAACCAAGATGAAGCAGAAAAGATGAATGGACTAATCACAAGTACTAAAATTGAAACTGTGATTAAAAAACTTCCAACAAATGAAAGTCCAGGACCAGATGGCCTCATAGGTGAATTCTATCAAATATTTAGAGAAGAGCTAACACCTATCCTTCTGAAACTCTTCCAAAAAATTTCAGAGGAAGGAACACTGCAAAACTCACTCTATGAGGCCACCATCACCCTGATACCAAAACCAGACAAAGATACCATGAAAAAAGAAAATTAAAGGCCAATTTTACTGATGAACATAGATGCAAAAATCCTCACAAAATACTAGCCAACCAAATACAACAATACATTAAAAGGATTGTATATCATATTCAAGTGGGATTTATCCAGGGATGCAAGGATTCTTCAATATCCACAAATCAATCAGTGTGATACACCACATTAACAAACTGAAGAATAAAAACCATATGATCTTCTCAATAGATGCAGAGAAAGCCTTTGACAAAATCCAACACCCATTTCTGATAAAAACCCTTCAGAAAGTGGCCATAGAGGGAATCTACCTCAACATACTAAAGGCCACATATGACAAACCCAGGGCTAACATCATTCTCAGTGGGAAAGCTGAAAGAATTCCCGCTGAGATCAGAAATAAGACAGGATGTCCACTCTTGCCGCTACTATTCAACATAGTTTTGTAAGTCATAGCCACAGCAATCAGAGAAGTAAAAGAAATAAACGGAATCCCAATTGGAAAGGAAGAAGTAAAACTATCACTATTTGCAGATGACATGATACTATACCTAGAGAATCCTAAAGACTCTACCAGAAAACTGTTAGAGCTCATCCATGAATTTTGCAAAGTCGCAGGATACAAAATTCATACACAGGAATCAACTGCATTTCTATATACTAACAATGAAAGACCAGAAAGAGAAACTAGGGAAACAATCCCATTTACCATCACATCAAAAAGAATCAAATACTTAGGAATAAACCTACCTAAAGAGACAAAAGACCTGTATCTGAAAGCCATAAGAAGGTGATGAAAGAAATCAAGGATGACACAAACAGATGGAAAGACATACCATGCTCTCGGATTGGAAGAGTCAGTATTATCAAAATGACTATACTACCCAAGGTAATCTACAGATTCAATGCAATCCCAACCAAATTACCAAGGACCTTTTTCACAGAACTAGAACAAAATATCTTAAAGTTTGTTTGAAAGCACAAAAAAAACAGAATAGCCAAAGACATCCTGAGAAAGAAAAATGGAGCTGGAGGAATCAGGATCCCAGACTTCAGACTATACTACAAAGCTAAAGTCATCAAAACTGTATGTTACTGGCACAAAGACAGAAATATAGATCAGTGGAACAGGATAGAGAGCCCATAATTAAACCTACACACCTATAGTCAACTTATCTATGATAAAAGAGGCAAGAATATACAATGTAGAAAAAACATCCTGTTCAATAAGTGGTGCTGGGAAAACTGGACAGCCACATTTCATTAAAAGAATGAAATCAGAAAACTTCCTAACATCATACACAAAAATAAACTCGAAATGGATTAAAGACCTAGATATAAGACCAGACACTATAAAACTCTTAGAGGAAAACATAGGCCAAACACTCTCTGACATAAAAGACAGCAACATCTTTTCCGATCCACCTCTTAGAGTAATGGCAATAAAAACAAAAATAAACAAATGGGACTTAAATAAACACAAAAGTTTCTGCAAAGCAAAGGAAACCCTAAATAAAACTAAAAGACAACCCACAGAATGCGAGAAAATATTTGTAAATGAATCGACTGACAAGGGATTAATCGTCAAAATTTATAAACACCTTCTACAGCTCAATAGCAAAAAAATGAAAAACCCCATCCAAAAATGAGCAGAAGATCTAACCAGACAGTTCTCCAAGGAAGACATACAGATGGCCAAAAAACACATGAAAAGATGTTCAACTTCACTAATTGTTAGAGAAATGCAAATCAAAAGCACTATGAGGTACCACGTTATACCAGCCAGAATGGCCATCATCAAAAAGTCTACAAAAATAAATGCTGGAGAGGGTGTGGAGAAAAGGGAACCCTCATACACTGTTGGTGGGAATGTATATTGGTGCAACCACTGTGGAAAACAGTGTGGAGATTCCTCAGAAAGCTAAAAACAGAACTACCATTTTATTCAGTAATCCAACTCCTGGGCATCTATTCAGAGAAAACCATGATTCAAAAAGATACACGCACTCCATGGCAGCTCCCGTCATGGCACAGCGGTTAACCAATCTGGCTAGGAACCATGAGGTTGCGGGTTCGATCCCTGGCATCGCTCAGTGGGTTAACAATCCGGCATTGCCATGAGCTGTGGTGTAGGTCACAGACGCAGCTCGGATCTGGCGTTGCTGTGGCTCTGGCGTAGGCTGGCAGCTACAGCTCCGATTAGACCCCTAGCTTGGGAACCTCCACATGCTGCGGGTGTGGCCCTAAAATGACAAAAGCCAAAAAAAAAAAAATACACGTACTCCAGTGTTCATTGCAGCACTCTATACAATAGCCAAGACATGGAAACAACCTAAATATCCATTGATAGAGGAGTGGATAAAGAAAAAGTTGTACATACACACAATGGAATATTACTCAGACATTAAAAGGAAAGAAATAATGGCATTTGCAGCAACATGGATGGACCTAGAAATTATCATGCGAAGTGAAGTCAGTCTGACAATGAGACACCAACATCAAATGCTATCACTTACATGTGGAATCTAAAAAAAGGGACCCAGTGAACTTCTCTGCAGAACAGACTTTGAAAATCTTATGGTTTCCAAATGAGACAGGTTGGGCATGCACTGAGGATCTGGGATGGAAATGCTATAAAATTTGGTTGTGATGATTGTTGTACAACTATAAATGTAACAAAATTCATTGAGTAATTTAAAATTTAAAAAGCACACACATACAAAAGAATATGAAAAGGAATATTTAAGTTCACCTTATTCACTGTGCTGTATGCCTGAAACTAACACAACATTTTAAATAACTAAAATTCAATTAAAAATAAAATAAAATAAAAGCTGTGTGTCTAATACTGAAGAGTAAAGGCAGTTAAGAAAATGTTCAAAATAGATCTAATTTCAAATACTAATGCTAGGCTGCTTGGGCAGACCAAAAGAATGTGGCCACTACCCAAATCACAGCAAAATAAAAAATGTGACCTGAGAAAACAGGCTGTGTCTCTTGATCTCAGCATCCTTATAACTCACCCCTATATCTGCTCAAAATGGATACTGAATGTTAAATTATACGGGCATATATAGTGGGGGGGGGGCCGATGGGATGGGTTGTGGTTTTCAACTAACCAATTAAACATCTACTAAAAATTCACTATTGTTAGAACTATTACCAGAGGCTGTGGACACTCAGGGTCTAGTCCTGCTCTGAAGGATCCAGAATCTGAAGGTGGATGGGGAAAAGCACTGCTAAAGCAGGTGGAGGCAGTGTATGCCATGGCATGCTGAGTGTGCAGACTCAGAGATGCTGCAGTCCAGATGCACTTATCAAAGTGAAACAGGATTTATAGACAAAATAGACCTAGCATGAGGTCTAATTAGGAACCAGAAGGTGAGTTAAGTATCCAAGACAAAGGTATGAAGTCACAGGTGGTGGACAGGTTTATGGGTTTAACAGAGAATCAGCAGTGAAAAAGGATTAGAATAGATTTAATCTCTAGACTAGCACTTGTGAAATTTACTTGGTAGTTTCTGGGAAAACATGAGCAAGAGAGGGACAGGATCACAGTGATATTCTGGGAAGATCAGGGCGTCTGGGGGTTTAGGAGTGAAGAGAAACGGAAGCAGGGAGACTGGTCAGAAAATGTAATCATTCAGGCATGGTGATTAGGTGGGGCCACAAAGATTCCACAGTGAAGTCTTGGTCTCTGACTAGTTGGGGGTCCAGGGATAGGGAGGGGGACAGCAAGGGAGTTCAACAAAGTATTCAGAAAGGAAAAACATAAAACAAAGACTCTGGTTAAAAATGGTTTATGCAAATGTTCTTTTTTTTTTTTAAGATCTTGTAGGAAAGTCCCTCCTTTGTTACATTTCCTCTGCATGAACATGTCTCCTTTATTCTCAACATAGGACTGAGTCAAGGATATGTCAAAATGGCTTTGGCTTCACAAAGACAAGTGGTGGATATTGAGAATAGAAAAAGTCCCCAAACTAAAGGCTCTTTCAAATGTGGGTTTGAATCATTTCTGACCTCTAAAATGAAAGCAATCTGAGTTTAGTTTCCAAAATGCAGTTTGGACAGAAACCCTCATGCAGACTAGCCTCTGTCCCATGCACACTGGCCTCCCCAGTCTCAGTGTGCCGGGAGCCTGTCCATTGTGCCAAACTTTGATTGTATGGTCAGTTTTATGTGGATTTAGAGTTAATAAACAGCAGGCACGTTTGATGGTGCACATGGCATGCACACCTGTGTTAATTACTTCTGGAGTGTTGTGTGAATGTTCTGGAGAAATCAGTATCTCTTTAGAGAGCATACACCCACAGGAGTAGTTTCCAAATTTTCCTATTCATGAGGATCACTCATTAAAGTTTAAGAATTGCAGGACAGGGAGTTCCCATCATGGCTCAGTTGTTAACAAATCTGACTAGGAACCATGAGGTTGTGGGTTCGATCCCTGGTATCGCTCAGTGGGTTAAGGGTTCAGCATTGCTGTGAGCTGTGGTGTAGGTCGCAGACACGGCTTGGATCTGGCATTGCTGTGGCTGTGGCGTAGGCCAGCGGCCACAGCTCTGATTAGACCCCTAGCCTTTTCAGGGCTGTGGGCGCAGCCCTGAAAAGACAAAAAAAAAAAAAAAAAAAGCAGGATAGTAATTATTTTTGCTCTCTACTAACTGAGAAAATGCAGTTATATAGATGGATGATAAAAAAGACTCCTCACCCAGAGGGAAGTTGAGGTCCAGAGATCAGAAACAACTATTTGTTCCTGTAATATGTTTAAAGAGCCCAACTTTACAGATATCAGACCTTTCATCTTCATCAGACTGCATATTCAATTGCAACTCCCATGCAAAAACACCTCTTTGATATAGAGTTTAGAACACTTTGTTTAACAATTAGACAATTCAACTACACATGGAACATGTATAGAAGTAGATCATATCATAGACTATAAAGCATGTGCCAACAAGTCTTAGATAGCCGGAACCAAATAGATCAAAGCCTCCTCTCTTTGTTATAAGTTAATAATAAAGACAAACTTTAAAAATATCAGTATGCTTAATAATTTTAAAATATATAAAAACTCCTAAGTCAAAAAAAATCACAAAGAAAATTTTGAATTATTATATTTGAATATTATTTAAGATACTACATATCAGTAATTGCAGAGTACAGCAAAAGAAGTCTCAAAGAAATTTTACCATTTTAAGGCTTATATTAGAAAAGCAAAGGAGGCTAAAAATTAAACACCCAACTTAAGAAGTTAGGGAAAAAAATGAGAAAATAAATCATAAGGAAGTAAAAAGAGGGAAATAAGTCTAAGAGCAGAAATTAACATATAAGAACAAAGAACAAGAGAGAATCAAAGAGGATCAAAAAGTAGATGAAGTGATCAGGGAAAAAAAGTAAAACGGTATAAATATACAAATTAGGAGTACAAAAAGGATATATCTAAATATATCACAGATTATTTTTCCTTATTTAAAACCCCAAGAATAACTCAATGAAAATGTATTCAGTAATAGTCAAAACAAATATGCTGAAGGAGTTCCCGTCGTGGCTTAGTGGTTAACGAATCTGACTAGGAGCCAAGAGGTTGTGGGTTTGATCCCTGGCCTCACTCAGTGGGTTAAGGATCCGGCGTTGCCATGAGCTGTGATGTAGGTTGCAGATGCAGCTCGGATCCCGCATTGCTGTGTCTGTGGCATAGCGGCAGCTACAGCTCTGATTAGACCCCTAGCCTGGGAACCTCCATATGCCGTGGGTATGGCCCTAGAAAAGGCAAAAAAAAAAAAAAAAAAGCTGAAAAAATGTACTTGGCAAATTTACTCCTGAAGAAATAAACAGCCTTTATGGTCTCCTATAATCATTAAAGAATTTGAATCTGGAGTTAAAATTCTTCCCACAAAGCAAATGTCAGGCTCGGATAATTTTATATGTAAGTTCTATCAAGTTTCCAAGAGAGATTTTTTTCCTAAATATATTCAACATTTTCTAGCATAAAATGAGGAACTATTTCCCAATTATTCTGAGGTTAAAATATCCTTGACTTAAAAATCAGATAAGGACTTTTCAAGAAAAAGAAATTACAGTCAAATCCCACTTGTAAATATATATGAAAAAATCTTAAACACAGTATTAGCAAGCTAAATATAGCAAAAAAAAAAAACCTCATGCTCATTTTAAGTTGATTTTTGGACTGTAATAGAATTTGCATTAGAAAATTTCTAACCACAAATTACCATCCTAATAGCTTAGAGGAATAAAACTATATAATCATATCAATCAACACTGCAAAAAAATAATTCTTAATTTTTTTTTTTTTGTCTTTGTGTCTTTTTAGGGTCACACTGCGACATATGGAGGTTTCTAGGCTAGGGATTGTTTTCGGAGCTACAGCTGCTGGCCTACACCACAGTACAGCAACACCGGATCCTTAACCCCACAGCAACAGCTCACAGTAACACTGGATCCTCAACCTACTGAGCGAGGCCAGGGATTGAACGCGCCTTCGTGGATACTAGTTGGGTTTGTTAACCGCTGAGCCATGACGGGAACTCCTGAATTCATAATTTTTGTCTTTTTAGGGCGAGGCCAGGGATTGAAACGGCGTCCTCACTGAATTCATAATTTTTAAAAAGGAAAAGCCTTTAGGAAGTCAGAAGAGAGAATTTCCTTAACCGAAACGGAATCCTAGTAAACGGTGCAACAAACGTCATCCTTAATGGTGAATTGTTAGAAGCGGTTCCTCTTTAATCAGGGCTCAGTCAGTGATGCTGACCAATTGTAGCAGCCATGAAATTCACCACTCAGATGTCCTGTTTAGGGAGGCAAATCCACTGACAATCCTAGCTGCCACACCTCTGGAACCACCACCATTTTCAAACTGAGACTACACACCCCTCAGGCTGCCCTTAGCCAATGACTGACATTTGTGATATTGTGCAAGTCCATCATGTGGGTGCCTCCTCTCGTCCACAACCCCTTGCCTCAAGGCTTCCCACTGGCCTGGATGAAGCTGTCTCAGGGCTGTGCTGCAGTCTGCAATGCTTCTTACCCCTTCCTGCTCTTCTTTTTTTTTGTTTGTTTTTGTCTTTTCTAGGGCCCTACCTGCGGCATATGAAGGTTCCTAGACTAGGGGTCTGATCGGAGCTGTAGCTGCAGGCCTACGCCAGAGGCACAGCAACGCGGGATCTGAGCCGTATCTGTGACCTACACCACAGCTCACGGCAATGCCGGATCCTTAACCCACTGAGCGATGCCAGGGATCGAACCCACAATGTCATGGTTCCTTGTCAGATTCGTTAACCACTGAGCCACGACAGGAACTCCCCCTGCTCTTCTTTTTATAGGTGCCACGTTGCACTGCATTCTGAAGGCTCTTCCTGTCTACGTCTGTTCTTGGCCCTTTATCCTTCACAGATGTTTATATATATATGTGTATATACATATATATATACACACACACACACACACACACACACACATATACATACATACATATATATATATATATATATATATATATATATATGTTTCTGTCATGGCTCAGCGGAAACGAATCTGACTAGCATTCACAAGGTTGCAGGTTCAATCCCTGGCCTCGCTCAGTGGATTAAGGATCCCGCGTTTCTGTGAGCTGCGGTGTAGGTTGCATCTGGTGTTACTGTGGCTGTGGTGTAGGCCGGCAGCTACAACTCTGACTCAGCTCCTAGCCTGAGAACCTCCATATGCCGTGAGTACGGCCCTAAAAAGACAAAAAAAAAAAAAAAATTAAGAACAGCTTAATGTTCAGCACAGCTCTTGAATCTCTACCCATCTTAGTGCCTATTTCTTAGAGAATCTGAACTGACACACCAACTACCATTCCTTCTATTCACTACTGCACTATGAAATGAAGGTCTGGCCAGACCATCTCTGAACCTTGACTTAGGTTCTAAACTCACTAGAGTAGTTGCTTTTCCTTGAATTCATTGGGCTGTTGTTTCCAGATCTTTGCTTGAGCTGTTGCCTCCACTTTTCCTAATCTCCATTTATTTAAGTCAGTTCATCCTACAAGACCCAGCTCCTGAAAGAGGATTTCTCCTAAATCTCCAAACTGGAGTAATTTCTACCTTTACTAAAATTCAACATCACTCTGTGAATCCACATTCTGCCATGCATATCTTTCTTTTTTTTTTTTGGAGGTTCTCAGGCTAGGGGTCGAATCCGAGCTACAGCTGCTACAGCTGCTGGCCTCTGCCTCAGCCACAGAAACACCAGATCCAAGCCACGTCTGCAACTTACACCACAGCTCACGGCAACACCGGCTTGTTAACCCACTGAGGAAGGCCAGGGATGGAACCCACAACCTCATGGTTCCTAGTTGGATTCGTTAACCGCTGTGCCACAGTGGGAACTCCATCTGCCATGCATATCTTATTTACGTGCATGATTTTTCTAACCAGATGATTACCACTTTCATTATTGGTCAGGGCCAGACAATTAACTGCTGAAAATTTCTCACAGATGTGCTCATAAATGTTAGCATTAAATCACATCAAAACCTAATCTATCTATGCATGCCTTATAAAGAAGAATAAAACACACTCATACAAAACATTTTCACTTATTCCACCACACTTCGTTTCAGGAATAGTAGAATAAAAGTCAGCACAGATGTACTGGTTAGCTACAAGATCATTTTAGCTTTTCTTCTTCAGGAAGGACACTGAACAACAACAAAAAATAGTCCTAATATAATTCAACTAGTATTCAGGAAGTTTTTCTTTACATCTAGCTTAAATTTCTTTTGCTGCAACCTCTGTATATTTTTTCTTCTTGAGGGGAACCGGTGCAGGCAGATGTGATTGACCGACTCTTCCACAAAGAGAAAGCCAATATTCTAGGTATAGTTAACACAAGATCATTTATTTATTTATTTTTGCCCACACTTGAGTGCTTTAAAAAATTTTAACAGGATCTGGTGGTGGCCCTGAGCTATTTATTCCTTCTAGGTAAGGGTATGCTTCTCCTGGTTAGGGTTTGCATTTCTCCCCTGGATAGTGCTAATTCCAGGCTAGGCTGCTTCCTCAAAGGAGAAGAGTGATTGGGGTGGGTCCTCTGGAAATATTCCCTGAGGTTAGAGGCCACCACTTCCCCTTCCCGCTCTATTGAAATGCAAATACACTGGGCTCTGTCGAGGCCTCCCTGGCCAAGCCCTAGCCAGCCTCCAGGTTGGCCCTTTTGCGAGTCCACACCTAGGACTTCATCAAACACTTTCAGATCATGCCCAGAAGAAAGTCCTGAGAAATCTGTGGGCTGGGGTCCTGATTCATGCACCCACAGCCCCAACAGCAGAGGCAAATGAAACAAGACATTTGGGCAACAACATTTGCTGCTATAAGTCAAGATAAATTTAACTTCCAGCTTCGTAATGCTGACAAGGAGCATGCCAAGAAACTCGTTTTTCCTCAGAAGTAACGTGTTATTGCTAAATGCCCCGTTCATCTGATTTGGTACAGAGGTTCCCTTTCTGTTCTGCAACTCTGTGTTGACTGTAGAGACCGGCTGAACAGAATCCACCCCAGGATGGAGGAGGGAGATGGAATGCAGGGTGGAGTTGAGGTTCCTGACCTCTGGAGCATCTGATAGATGCTAATCAATGGCAGAGGAGCAGGTAGCACAAACACTGATGCTAGTTTATTCAGAGTTTGTTTTACCCTTCTTTCTCCCTCACTGTATTTACTGGGTTTTAGAGAATAGCGAACTTGGAATTTAAAAGCCTTGAGCTTAGTTCTCTGCATATAAGTCTTTCACCTCCTTGGTCAGGTTAATTCCCAGGTATTTGATTTTTTGGGGTGCTGTTTTAAAAGGTAAAATATTTTGGTATTCTTTTTCTACTATTTCATCGTTAGTATATAGAAATGCGATTGATTTCTGAAGATTAACCTTATATCCTGCTACTTTGCTAAATTTGTTGATCAGTTCAA
>PVHT021183576.1:2328588-2445282 GCA_004024745.2 Catagonus wagneri
TAGCCAGGTCATGGAAACAACCTAAATGCCCATCCACAGAAGAGTGGATAGGGAAGATATGGTACATACACACAATGGAATGTTACTCAGCCATTAAAAGGAATGAATTACCAACATTTATAGCAACATGGATGGACTTAGAAATTATCATGCAAAGTGAAACCAGTCAGACAATTAGACAGCAACACCCAATGATACCCCTTACATGTGGAAACTAAAAAGATACACCCAATGATACCCCTTACATGTGGAAACTAAAAAGATACAATGAACCTTCTTACAGAACAGACAATGACTCACAGACTTTGGAAAACCTTGGTTTTTCAAATAAGACAATCTGGGGGGGTGGGGGGATGCACTGGGGGTTTGGGATACAAAATCTGTAAAATTGACTTGTGATGATTTATGCACACCTATAATTGAAATAAAATCCATTAAGAGAAAAAAAAAAAAGAAATCTGTTTGATGGTCAGATGTGGCCTTTCCCCACTATTCTCTCAATATCAAATACCGTAGCAGTAAAAAATGGCTATTCAGGAGTTCCCTTCGTGGCTCAGTGGTTAACGAATCTAAGAACCATGAGGTTGCGGGTTCGATCCCTGGCCTTGCTCAGTGGGTTAAGGATCCGGCGTTGCTGTGGTGTAGGTTGCAGACGCGGCTCGGATCCCGCGTGGCTGTGGCTGTGGCGAAGGCCGGCAGCTACAGCTCCTGTTAGACCCCTAGCCTGGGAACCTCCATATGCCGCGGGTACGGCTCTAGATAAAAGGCAAAAAGAAAAAAAAAAAAAAAAAAGGCTAGTCCTTCATCCGTTCAGCATAGGTTTATTGAATGCCATTAATAATAATTGTCAATGACTACTGAACACACACTATGTCCCAGGCTGAGGATAACATCTGGAACAAGACTGACCTTTTCCTTGCATACATGGAAAGACAAATTAAGTAAATAAGACAAGAGCTAATACGTTTGTGTTTAATGTGTGCCAGCCATTGTTTTACGTATTTTATTATTATTTTATTTTATTTTATTTTATTTTATTTTATCTTTATTTTTTTAGGGCTGCACCCATGGCACATGGAGGTTCCCAGGCTAGTGGTCAAACTGAGCTACAGCTGCCAGCCTACGCCACAGTCACAGCAACACCAGATCCAAGCCGCATCTGCAACCTACACCACAGCTCACAGCAATGCCAGATCTTTCACCCACTGAGCAAAATGTTACGTGCCCAATATAAACGATAAACCTGCAACCTCATGGTTCCTCATAGGATTCATTTTCACTGAGCCACAACAGGAATTCCTGGTTTTATGTATTTTACATACACGTATTTAATTCTTATACCAACCCTATGAGGTAGATATTATTTTTCTGTTTTATAGATGAGGAGGCCAAGGAACAAGAGTAATTTGCTCAAGATTACAGAAGTGGTCCATGACAGATCTAAGGTTAAAGGCCAGGAAATCTAGCTCCAAAAAAGCATTTAACTATAAGCAATAATGACAATGATGTCACATTGACTGCTGTGATAAAGGCTGTAAAGTCAGTTCACAGTGTGGAAGCATGTAATGTGTTATTTATTTTTATTCAAAGGGTGTTAGTTTTTATTAAAGTCCATACATTTATACAGAGAAAGAAGTCTAGGAGTATGTGCATATATATACTTTACATCAGATTCTTTATTTATTTATTTGTTTTTTCTTTTTAGGGCTGCACTGGCGGCATATGGAGGTTCCCAGGCTAAGAGTCCAATCGGAGCTACAGCTGCCGGCCTACACCAGAGCCACAGCAACGCCAGATCCGAGCCGCGTCTGTGATCTGCACCACAGCTCACGGCAACGCCGGGTCATTAACCCACTGAGCAAGGCCAGGGACTGAACCTGAAACCTCATGGCTCCTAGTTGGATTCGTTAACTGCTGCACCACAATGGGAACTCCTCAGATTCTCACTTTATAACAACATTTTCTAGGAGTTCAAACAATTTTTTAAATTTTATTATTTATGATTTTTTGTAAAGGCTATTTTTTAAAAACAAGAACAATATATTAATTTTATCATTATAAAATTATAGAGCTTTTTAATCTTGGGAAAATGTTCCATGTGCTATGAAACCAGGTTTTGATTAAGAAATCATCTTTTAGTGGGACTGAAAGAAAAAAGGCTGATATCAAAAGGGAATAAAATTCACAATGAATCTTTCCATAACTCACCTCTGTGGTGAAAATGTACAAAAATTGAGAACTATATCCACTAAATTTCTTTCTTTCATCTTTCTTTCTCTCTCTCCCTCTCTCTCTCTTCCTTCCTGCCTTTCTTTCTTCCTTCCTGCCTTTCTTTCTTTCTCTTTCTTTACTTGTCTTTTTAGGGCTGCACCTGTGGCATATTGAGGTTCCCAGGCTACGGGGTACAATCAGAGCTGTAGCCACCGGCCTTCGCCACAGCCACAGCAACGCGGGATCCGAGCCGCGTCTGCGACCTACACCACAGCTCACGGCAACGCGGATCCTTAACCCACTGAGTGAGGCCAGGGATCGAGCTCACATCCTCATGGATACTAGTTGACCACTGAGACATGATGGGAACCCGAACTAAATTTCTTAACTAACTGGTGTATAAGAATCCTTTGACTTCAGAAGATCTCATACTAGACTCATTTTTTTTTTTTTTTGGCTTTTTGCCTTATCTAGGGCTGCACCCGTGGCATGTGGAGGTTCCCAGGCTAGGGGTCTAACAGGAGCTGTAGCTGCCAGCCTTGACCCACAGCCACAGCAACGCGGGATCCGAGCCGCGTCTGCAACCTACACCGCAGCTCACGGCAACGCCGGATCCTTAACCCACTGAGCGAGGCCAGGGATCGAACCCGCAACCTCATGGTTCTTAGTCGGATTCGTTAACCACTGAGCCACGACGGGATCTCCTAGACTCAAATTTTTGATCATTTAGCAGTAAACCTCATTTCCGGTTCCGGTGTCGGTTCCAGGCGTCGCCGCCGCAGCCGCCCGCCCAGCCGCCGCCTGAAGGAGGGAGAAAGGCCATAGAGGCCGGGCAAGGCAGTACGCGAGCCCCGAGGAGATCGACGCACAGCTCCAGGCTGAAAAGCAGAAGGCCGGGGAAGAAGAGGAACAAGGAGAAGAAGGTGGAGATGGGGCTGCAGGTGACCCCAAAAGGGAGAAGAAATCCTTAGATTCAGATGAGAGTGAGGATGAAGAAGACGATTACCAGCAAAAGCGCCAAGGCATAGAGGGGCGCATCGACGCTGAGAGCCACAACTGGGGGGCAGAGACAACCAAAAAGGTCACACAGCTGGACCAGGACGGGCCCCAGGAACTTTCAAGGAGAGAAAGAGAAGAAATAGAGAAGCAGAAAGCAAAAGAGCATTACATGAAAATGCATTTAGCGGGGAAGACAGAGCAAGTCGAGGCCGACCTTGCCCGGCCGGCGATCCTCCGGAAACAGTGGGAGGAGGCTGCCAGCGAGAAAGAAGAAGAGAGGAAAGCAAAAGATGACGCCACCTTGCCAGGAAGAGGAATGCAGTCGCTCTCCCTGAATAAGTAGCCGCCTGTGGGAGGAGACACCAGGGAACGGCTGCCAGGACCTCTGCCGCGTCTCGCCACCCTGTGCCCCGGCGTCGCCGCCGCAGCCCCCCACGGCGAGGAGCCCCCCATGGCCCGGGACCTCCTCTTCGTCTTGGCACAGAAATCGTTGGGGGGGATCGTGGGTAGGGGGCTGGGGGAGGGGCAGCTGCCATCTTTGAGACAGAAAGATGCAGGCCAGCATTTCATATTCGACTATTTTGGCTGTTTTTAGATTTCAGAACCCTTGTGGGGGTGGGGGTGCCTGGGACGTGGGGTAAGAAGAGCTTCCGTCTGTCCGGTAGGTCGCGAGCCGGGGGCGGTGGGGCACAGTCGCTGCTGACGGGTGTGCAACAGCCAGCACCCGACCCGTCGGGTCCTGTGTGCTTGCTCAGAGGGGCTGTCCTCTGGTCTGTGTCCCTAGGTCGCCGACGGTCATGGCTCATCCCCCGCCAGCCCCTCTGGCTGAGGCCTCCCCCTCTGCCCTTCCCACTCCGTGCCACCCACCCTGCACCCTGGCCAGGCCTCGAGCCCACTCTTAACCCTGCCCACTGGTCATTCAGGAAACCTGGGTACTGTGTGGCACCCAGGCAAAACACGCTCCATAAATCCAACTTGTATATTTGGCAAATTAAACTTGACATGAGCATAAAAAAGAAAAAAAGCAGTAAACCTCAAATATTTAAATACTTATGTGTCTGATTTAGATCAAATAAACACCTAAGTGTCCACTTTTCAGGGGAGGTATGATATAATGTGGAAAGAGCAAAGCCTTCCAAATCATTCAGAACTGGGTCCAAATTCTGGTTCTTCCACTTCTAAGTTAAATGGCTTTGCCCCACTTATTTAATCTCTCTAAGGCCCTACATTTGTGTATAAAATAAAGGATATGTCATCACTTCAGAGTTGTTAGGAGATTAAAGTCCATTGTGAGATTAAACATCACCTATATTGGGCACCTGACATTTTGCTCGATAAATGCTTGGAGTTTTGTTTTGTTTTGTTTCCTTTTGCTTTTTAGGACCGCACTGGTGGCATATGGAAGTTTCCAGGCTGGAGGCTGAATTGGAGCTGTAGCTGCCAGTCTACACCATAGCCACAGCAACACAGGATCCAAGCTATGTCTGCGAACTACACCATAGCTTATGGCAAGGTCAGATCTTTAAGCCACTGAGTGAAGCCAGGGATCAAACCCCCATCCTTGAATTCTAGTTGGATATATTTCCTTGAGAAAAAAAAAAAAGATACAAATGGAAAGGGGTACATTTCAAGAATATACAGATTGGTGAATTTTCACCAACTGAACACATCGGCATAATCAGTATTCAGATCAAGAAACAGACCATCACCACCCCCTCTCATCTTTCCCCACTACCTCTTCCAGTCAAGGGTAAGCCTTCTTCCTATTTCTAATAGCATAGGTTAATCCCACCTATTTTTGAACTTGATAGAATCTTATATTCTTTTCTTTATAATCTTTTTTTTTGTCATTTTAGGGCCTCACCCACGGCATGTAGAGATTCCCAGGCTAGGGGTCCAATCAGAGCCACAGCCACTGGCCTACACCACAGCCACAGCAACGTGGGACCCAAGCCGCGTCTGCGACCTACACCACAGCTCACGGCATCGCCAGATCCTTAACCCACTGAGCGAGGCCAGGGATCGAACCCATAACCTCATGGTTCCTAGTCGGCTTCGTTTCCACTGAGCCACGACGGGAACTCCAGAATCTTATATTCTTTTCTTGTTTGGTGTCTTTCACTCAGCATTTCTTCTATGAGACTCTCCCAGATGGTTGTGTATATATTGTTTATCAAAATCATTGCTTTAGAGCAACCTGCTGCTGTATGTGTAACATTTTTTGATCAGATATGAGAATAATTATACACTGGTGTTAAGACTTCCTTTCTCCAATTTCCTAACCCCTGCAACATGGAGTTTCCTAAAAGAGTTTGTCAAGGAAATTTTTCACTATGAAAGGAAAATATTGGATTCCCGTTAATTCTGATTTGTTTAAATGTTTCCACAATGGGGGGTGTTCACAGGGCAAGCACAACACTGCCTGGGAAAGATATCCAGTGTTTGTCATTCAAGTTTTCCAGGCCAGTGTAACTGACATCCTGTGTAATTCCCTAGGTGCTTGAAGACAGGAAAAGACGCTGCCGTCTCCCCACGTCTGTAGCGGTGCCCAAGCCAAAGTAGGAACCAGGCCCAAGTGTGACGCGGCTTAAACTGGTCTCTGCTGCTGCCCCGTTTTTCTTATCACCATCTGCAGTTTCCCATTGCTCACTCAGAAACCTGTGATTATGGCCCTCTTCTTTACCAGGAGATATACACCATCTGGAAATGTTTGAACTCAGTAGTTTTCGACTATTTCTCCATCATTCATCAACCCAGTTGGGATCTTAGAGATAGTATTATAAGCCAATTTTGCTAGACCATACCATGACCTCTTATGTGTAATTGTGTCTTTGTGTCAGAGATACTTAGGGATTAAGTTATCCCCTAAGGGGAGGAATATGAATTCAAAAACCTAGTAAGAAATGGGAAGGAGTTCCCGTCGTGGCTCAGTGGTTAACGAATCTGATTAGGAACCATGAGGTTGTGGGTTCGATCCCTGACCTTGCTCAGTGGGTTAAGGATCCGGCGTTGCCATGAGCTGTGGTGTAGGTTGCAGATGCGGCTTGGATCCCACGTTGCTGTGGCTGTGGCAAAGGCCGGCAGCTACAGCTCCTGTTAGACCCCTAGCCTAGGAACCTCCATATGCCACAGGAGCGGCCCTAGATAAGGCAAAAAGACAAAAAAAAAGAAAAAGAAAAGAAAAGAAATGGGAAACCCTAGTGAGAGCATGAATCTTCTATAGGCAATGGAAAACAATTTGTAGTTCCATACTAAAGAGTGGGGCCTGCTAGTACCATAATCATTCTTCTGGAATGGTCAGGTCAGTTATATGCATGGAAGTGGGAAGAACCAAAAATCAGGTGCTCTTCTCTGTGTCTTTCTCCCGTGACCTGGTGTTATCATGGTCACACTGGGGAAAGCCCTTCTTACCTCAGACTTCAAAATATTGGTCTCTTCCCCCTTTTTAGTTAGTAGTTGTTTAATAAACTTGCCTTGTACCAAGCAGATGCTCAACAAAAATATTATAATATCGACCTTTCCCACGCTTGTTGGCATTTTAACAGAGAATCCTGAGTGCCTAAATCCAAGGACTACATGTTGGTTGAGCTGATTGGTTGGAATAAAAATAATAATAGTCATTGGCCCTCAGAGCATTAGCTATTTGGCGAGTACTATGTGAAGTAGTGATGCAGGCGCCTCATACCCCTGAGATAAGGGTTACATTCCTTATGCTTCTTTTTGAAATGAATGCTTTGAAATTGAACAGATTAGAGTCCTTCCTTGTTCTTCTCCCTGACTTGTTACACCCTAAACACAATCACCCATAAATTGAAGATTAGGGACCCGGAGCATAATCGCCTGCGGGTTAAAGATTATTAGCACATGATGTTTTTCAGGAACTTTTCGAGTTTGTCCTAATCTCTGATCAATATGCCCTTTTCACAAGGACTGTTATTCTAGGCAAGAACCCAGAAGACCACCATCATGATCAGGCTGAGATCTCCTGACTCCCACTTTGATGGCTAAGATTCCCCCAAAGAAAGAAGAACGCATGTTTGTCCTAATCCTGATTTCTATCTGAAAATCTGCTTTTCTCCTTTGTACTATAAAACGCCTTGCAATTCTTTCTAAGGGGCGGGGGGACACAGTCTTGAAGGCATTAGCCTGCTGTGGCCCTCCTTTGCCTGGCAAAGCAATAAAGCTATTTTTTTTTCTCCTTTACCCAAAACTCTGTCTCTATGTTTCAATTTGGTACCAGCAGAGGCCTAATTCTGGCAAAAACGGTACAAATGCATTATCTTGTTTAATCTTCCTATTATCCTCATTTTATGAATGAAGTGGGAAGCTCTAGAGCATGAGTGGCAGAACTGTAATTCAGTTACAGCTAAATCTGATTCAAGACCTGCGTTCTCAATCATAACAACATAGACACTCTATTTTGTATTTTGCATTTACTTTTCTGCAGTGACAATTCTGCTTTTTACTGCTTTAGCCGTTATTTTCTTTGCTCTAACACATATAGCATTGGACTTGTTTTTTCACATACCTGTCCCTGATGCCATTTTTCTCTTTTATCTCATTGGACATAGCAAAGAGCCAGTTGTGTTAAAAAGTCTCCTGATTTTTCGGATTTGTGAAATAAAACACTTTCTGGAGAAAGGCTTTTTCAGCTCCTAGCTTTGGTTCCCCTTTACTATGAAGCATTTCTCTTTTTTTTTTTTGTCTTTTTGCCTTTTCTGGGGCAAATGGAGGTTCCCAGGCTAGGGGTCTAATAGGAGCTGTAGCCGCTGGCCTATGCCACAGCCACAGCAACGCAGGATCCAAGCCACATCTGTAACCTACACCACAGCTCACAGCAATGCTGGATCCTTAACCCACTGAGCAGGGCCAGGAATCAAACCTGCAACCTCATAGTTCCTAGTCGGATTCGTTAACCACTGAGCCACGACGGGAAATCCTGAAGCATTTTTTTTTCCTTCCTATTATTTAGTCATCATAATTTTGACTTATTTATGCTTATTGTAATTCACAAATCTGAAAAGACAGTTTTAAGGAACACTTGTTTTAAATTACTTAGTGCAAGTTCCTATGACAAGGACAAGGTAGCAGGCTAGACAGACTGGTAGTCCAAGACTCCCTCCAGGTGAGCCATGGGATTTCATTAGCTTGGACTCAGGGTACAGGCCTCAGATCCCATTTCTGAGGCATAGCTGTGCATAGATGTTCCCCCCACAATGCATCTGGTTGCTGAGGTTCGGTGACCAAGGAGAGAAAGGCAGTATGGCAAAATCTTACCCAGTTGTGAGGCAGGGTCAAGCCTTTGTGTCATTATTACCACAGTTTCTGAAGTGAGAAAAAAAAAAAAAAAAAAAAGAGAGAAACCCTAAAGTAATGGCATGGGAGATAGGAGGTTGCTGATTTGTTCGGTTATTACACAATCTTCCAAGAAATCCTCTAGCCTGAACTTCAAATGATGGAGTTTTTTTAGAAACTGAGATAGTTTAGGAAGGAGAGATTTTAGAGTAGAAGCATCCTAGGATCACATCACAGCAGCTGCCAACTTTGCCCAAACACAGAGCCCACTGGCACAGGCGGGTGTATGTGAGTTTCAGCATGCACTTTGCTGCTGCTGCAGGTCTTGTGCAGTTTTGTGTTCAGGTCATATAAACTCTGTGGGACTTCCAGAAGCATTTGTGGCTCCATAGAGGTACAGAGAGCAATGTGTAGTGGCTGAGCTTTTGGCCAAATGGGGTTTTGGAAACCTGCCTGGTGACATGGGAAGAAGAGTGGCTTTGAAGGCAGACTTCATGGCCTTGGAGTTAAGAAGTGGGTCTAGTATTAGCCCTGCAGTCCTGGACAAAACAACTTGTTTAAGCTTCAGGTTTTTTTTTTCGTTGTTGTTTGTTTGTTTGTTTGTTTGTTCGTTTTGCTTTTCAGGGCCGCACCTGGTACATATGGAAGTTCCCAGGCTAGGGGTTCAATTGGGGAGCTAGAGCTGCTGGCCTGTGCCACAGCCACAGCAATGCCAGATCTGAGCTGCATCTGCAACCTACACCACAGCTCATGGCAATGCTGGATCCTTAACCCTCTGAGCGAGGCCAGGGCTCGAATCTGCAACTTCATGGTTACCGGTTGGATTCATTTCTGCTGCGCCATGATGGGAACGCCTAAGCTTCAGCTTTATCATCTGCAAAATGTTACTCACACAGCTTGTAATAACTATAGCATACTAGTATTAGCTGCATTTTTTTTTCTTTTTATGACCACTCCTGCAGCATATGGAAGTTCCCAGGCTAGGGACTGAATCAGAACTGCAGCTGAGGCCTATGCCACAGCCACAGGCAACACTGGATCTGAGCTGCATTGGTACCTACACCACAGCTTGTGGCAATGCTGGATCCTTAACCCACTGAACGAGGCCAGGGATTGAACCAGCATCCTCACAGAGACAATGTCAGGTTCTTAACCCTTTGAGCCACAACAGAAACTCCCAGTATTAGCTGATTTTAAGTCAGTTTCTCTTTCTAGACTAAGGTTCATGGATAAGGACATGTCTTGTTCATTGCTTAGCCTACCATGCCTAGTACAGTGTCTTGCAAGGACTAGGTGATCAATAAACAGCTACTAAGTTAATAAGAGTTCTATAATAAAAAAAATCTACTGGGATTTTTACTAGAATTAGAATTATATAGAATTAAATTAATTTTAGGAGTATTTATATTTTTATGACTCATAAACATATCTATGTGTTCTGTAATGTTTTCTATAAAGCTTTATAATTTTTTGCTACAGAGGCATACACATCTTTTTTTAGATTTATCCCTATGTGTCTGACATTTTTAAGACACTGTAAAAGCCTTTGTATAAAAAAAAATCACATTTTCAGAGTTCCTGTTGTTGCACAGCAGTTAACAAATCCGACTAGGAACCATGAGGTTGCAGGTTCGATCCCTGGCCTTGCTCAGTGTGTTAATGATCCGGTGTTGCTGTGAGCTGTGGTGTACATCACAGATGCGGCTCGGATCCCACGTTGCTGTGGCTGTAGCGTAGGCTGGCAGCTACAGCTCTGATTCAGCCCCTAGCCTGGGAACCTCCATGTGCTTTGTGTGCAGCTCTAAGAAGAAAAAAAAAATCACATTTTCTAATTCTTTGTATTGATGATTAGAATTGCAACTTAACCTTTTATGGAGTTCCCGTCGTGGCTCAGTGGTTAACAAATCCGACTAGGAACCATGAAGTTATGGGTTCGATCCCTGGCCTTGCTCAGTGGGTTAAGGATCCGGCATTGCTGTGAGCTGTGGTGTATTGTAGGTTGCAGACACGGCTCGGATCCCACGTTGCTGTGGCCGAGGTGTAGGTCGGTGGCTACAGCTCCTGTTAGATCCCTAGCCTGGGAACCTCCATATGCTGCGGGCTGCAGCCCTAGACAAGGTAAAAAAAAAAAAAAAAAGGGCAACTTAACCTTGTATATTGTTTCTTTACTGAGTTACATTGTAAAGTTTTTTATTAGTTCTTATAATTTATCTGTAGATTCATTGAGGGTTTCTACTCAATCACATAATTTGCAAATAAAGACAACTTTATTTCTTACTCTCCAATCTTTATATATTTTTTAAATTCTTTCTTCTATTCCTTGCCTAAGACATCTAGTACAATATTAAATAGAAGTGGAACTTGTGGGATCTTATCTTGTTACAGATCTTAAAGAGAATGTTTAGAGCATTTTACCATTACAAGTAATACTTACTATAGATTTTTTTGTAGATACTATTATCAAATTATAGATTGCTTTTAAATAAATGGATGTCGAATTTCATTGAACATTTCTGGTACATAGCTGTTATCTTTTTTCTTTTATTTTTATATTTTATTTTGTTTTATTTTATTTTTTTGCTTTTCAGGGCCACACTCACAGCATATAGAAGTTCCCAGGCTAGGGGTCAAATTGGAGCTACAGCTGCCAGCCTACACCACAGCCACAGCAACATGGGATCCAAGCCTCGTCTGTGATCTACACCACAGCTCATGGCAACGCCAGATCCCCAATCCACTGAGCAAGGTCACAGATTGAAACCACATCCTCAGGGATTCTAGTTGGATTCATTTCCGCTGCACCACAATGGGGGCTCCTAGAGGTGTTTTCTAACATTAAACCAATTTTACATTCCTGGGATAAATCCCAGTTGGTCACGGTGCATTATGCAACCTCTCCATTGTTTTCATTGGTCATATAGGGAAAATCGCCCAAGGCACACAGCACCAATACCTGTAAAAGCAAATTATGGACTCCTTGATGTTCCGAGTAATGCAGACTGGAAAAAAAAAAAAAAGGATTCAGGTGTTCAGCAATTACCAGCAGATCATTTCATTTAGAAAGAGCCACTCTGCCCCTTAGATGATAGCACCTAGAACTAAACTTGTCTTGCAGCACTAGGACCCAATGTTCCGTTCAGATTCATGCAGGGTTCTCATCACCTTTGAAGTAAATCCTCAGGGATTTAAACCTCTGAGAAAAACCATTCCCTCTCATCAAGAGCCAGGATCGTAGAATTATTTAGGCTCATAAAATCAGACTTGATTTGGTTACTTCCAGCTCAGTGACTTTATACCGTTGCTGTTTTTCCATTTTTTTATTATATTATGATCTATTGTTTAGTATCTCAGCTGAAGTTTATGTGCATTTCATTCAATGGCCCATTTTGATAACCAAGGTATCTGAGTGCCAAATGTTATTCCAAAGGACAGAGTTTTTGTTTTGTTTTTCTAATTCAGGCTCACGTGTTTACCAGAATTCTCTTCTTTGAATTTAACAGTTTTCTAGCAATGCAGTCACCTGAACCCAAAGAGATAAGAGAACCTAATTTTCTAAAGCTGAGCTCAAAAAATAAAAAATAAAGCAAAATTGAGCCAGCTGACCAATGAGCAGCCACAAAAGTAGCAGCCACAAAACCAAGAAGCAGGCCGTGTCTGTGTCTTGGACATCGATATTTTCATTTGTTTTTCACCTCTGTCAAACCTGCCACCATTCGGGCCTCACTGCTAGTAACTGCACTGAAGTCCCCAAGCTTGCCAAGTGGCAGGAGGTGACATCCAAGGCGTCTTTATGCGGTGTCCTAGTTTTTGTGTTGCATTCTCAAAACATTACAGATTGGGTAGGCTCCGTAGTAATCTAAGTCATAGAAATTGAAAAGGAAGATTTTTGTTACAGCTGTTTATCAGCTTGGCCAAGTTTCTTTAAACCGACAAAGCTGAGTATTAGAGCAAGAGTGAGGAAATGGACACTATCAGGTGTTAGTGATGAGAGTTGAAATTTATACTTTCATCTGGAGGGTAATGAAATAATATCATCAATGTTTTTAAGTGTGCTTACACTCTGGCCTAGTAAATTCACTTCTAGTAAGTTTACTAGTGAAATCATAGGACAAATGTCGTCAAAGGTAAGTATCCTAAGATGTTTTGCAGTGTTGTTTACGATAGCAAGATTTTCATCAATATGGGATTTTTTTTTTTTTTGCTTTTTTAGGGCCACACCTGCAACATATGGAAGTTCCCAGGCTAGCAGTCGAATCAGAGCTGCAGCTGCCTGCCTATGCCACAGCCACAGCAACGCAGGATCCAAGTCCCGTCTGCAACCTACACCACGGCTCATGGCAATGCCAGATCCTCAACCCACTAAGCAAGGCCAGGGATCGAACCCACGTGCTTATCCGATACTAGTCAGATTTGTTAACCACTGAGCCAATATGGGAACTCTCGTTTTTATATTTTTCATTTGAGCAAAAAAATATTTTCCTGAGAAAATTTAGTTTTGTTAATGACACTGACAGGCTAAAGAGGTATAATTTTATTGTAATAACAAAGACTAAAACAACAAACTCGAGGTATAGAAAGAGAAGAACATTTATTAAGCACAGTTTAAGTACAAATGAGCCACCCAAATGAAAATCTCAAATGACGCCTTTTCCGTCTCTTCATTGTTATAGGAAAGCAAATCCCTAGGAGGCTATTTTACTTCTTTGTAAGACAATTTTTTTTATCGGGAGCCAGGAACATGGAATTATTTGAAGATTAAAAAATTGGACTTAATTTGATTACTTCCAGCTAAATGACTTTATACAGCTGCCATTATTTTCATTTCTTTATTTGATTATAATCTACTGTATAATGTCACAGCCAGAGTTTACATGTATTTCAATAAATTACCCATTTTCACAACAAAGATATTCGCAAGAAAAGGAAGCAATTGATAAGTGCATATGTCAATAAGTTTGAAGAATAGTTCAAAATTACCTGTCCTTGTAAGATTCACTCAGGGATCCTCAGGCCAGTGGAAGTTACAATTAAATTTGGCTTTGTTCTAATCACTCCTGGGCACTATGTGTCCTCTGTGTAAGAGCTGCTTGGTCAGGGCACATGAGCAAACTCCTCTTAGTCTCAGCTTCAGAGCAGAGACACGGATCAAGAAGCCATTACAAAAAAATACATCTCCAAATCTATCTGTAAAGAATCTAGTATTTTTTTTTTGAATCTGTATATTTTTGTTCATCTGGAAAGCTGTGTAATGGGTAAGCGCATGGTGAGAGAGTGACACAGAATACTAACTCAGGTAGTCAGTGTAGGAACATGGACTTCCGATGCATTCTTTGATATGGCTGTTGATTAACATTTGTGGCTTAAGGGCTCCTGGGCTTGACATCCCCACAGGCCTTGTTTACTAGAGGGAGTGTACCTAGGCCCAGATGAACATTAATCCCTAATCCCCTGTGACTCAGCTTATTGGAAGAAGAGGGCAAAGAAACTATGAGACTTATGGGACATTTCCACCCCCAAGACCACTATTGGATAAGGACTGATATAGGTAACTGGGCAAGGGCAATAGGAAAAAAACAAATCTTTCTGGACCCCACATTGGTACCCACCCCGATCTTAAAGGGATTAAAATTCCTATAGGGCAATAGAGAGGGGACTCTTCCTCCCCTCCCAGCAGCGCTGGGAGCTGTTTGCTTTCCTGTAATAAAGACTTTGTTTGCTTGCTGCCTGTGTGTTCGTGGAGTTCATTCTTCAACAGCATGAATAAGAACCTGGATTCTGGTAACATCTTTTCAGCATCATTAGGACATGGGTTTATGGCAGCAAATGCAAGGACAGTCTATGAGCAATGGGCTAGCATGGAGAGGGTGTCAGCCCCACCAGGGCTATAGAGAAGCACTGGTTGCTACAAGCAAAGAAAACATCTGATGTGACTTGAGTTGGGTTTCAGTGAGGATTCTCAGGGCCAGAGGATATAAAAATGACTAAGACATGGTCATTTAAGTTGGAGGAACTTAAATTCCATTGAGGGACACTGGGTCCCAGGCCCAACCAGCAGAGGGGTATGTGTGGATGCACGGGGTACTTGGCACCCAGGCAAAAGGCTACAGCCTTGCTCTCCTTACAGAGCCTGCAGCTTTTACCCATATGCCTGCCTCCCAAATACCTGCCACTTTAAACTTCACAAAAAACAGGGTTCTTCTTCCAAATAGCAGTCCTTCAAACACTTGAAGATCTGCTGCTGATGATGCCAAAATGATAGGGATGGAGTAGACACAGGTGGTTGCAGAAGTCCCAATAAAGGATCACAGATAGAGAGGGAAAACTAGGGGACTTTGGGAGATCACTGTAAGTTAACAAATTGCTCAGAAAAGCCATCAGAGCGAGGCAGGCTTTCTGGACTAGTGGAGATGCAAGAATTGCCTCAAGTCACTGGGTGGGGGACAGGATGAGGCCTGCATTCAGATTCAGACCAAGGGTAGGCGTTTGAAGACCACCCTTCTGCTGATTTGAATGCATACCTCATGGGATACTAAGGAGGAGCTAGTGAAGGAAGAGGCGGTCTTTTCTGATCCCTACTAGATAATAAAACCGTGGCCCACCACATCCTTGGGTTGCTGCCTGTCCGCTTGCATCTCTTATAAGCGTCCTGTCCTAATAAATCTATTTCTTGTCTATCACCTTGGCTTTCACTGAATTCCTTCTACGCAGAGACATAAAGAACCTGAACATCCATGAGTCCAGACATAGGGTGAGAGATTCTAATTTAAAACTCCGTGGGCTCAGAGTTCCCGTCGTGGGGCAGTGGTTAACAAATCTGACTAGGAACCAAATCCTAGAACAATGTCTTAAATAAAAGAGAGGTTCAATAATTTTTTGTGGATTATGATGCTGTTACATAGCTGGATGCTGGTCTGAAAGGTCTTATTACATAAATTGCTTAATCTTCAATTAAATGAAAAGCTTAATTAACCTGAGCACTATTATGAACTAGAACAGGTGCTTCTGAATGCTAAATTCATATTTTTATTCTGTATTTGGTTGTCTCACCTTTAGAATATTGTAGGGAAAACAGACCTAGAGAATGTGTGAAGTTGTCATTAGTCTCAATAACAATATGAGAAGTAGCTTAAGTTTCACTCTTGACTCATCTTTAATTACCAGAGATGTCAAGCATGCAGTACCCACCAGAAAACCAAGAGAAGGGGGTCAGAAGGACCTCTTTTTCTTCTGAAAGTGCTTTCTTTTTTTTTCTTTTTAGGGCCGCACCCATGGCATATGGAGGTTCCCAGGCTAGGGGTGGAATCAGAGCTACAGTTGCTGGCCTAACCACAGCCACAGCAACGCCAGACCCAAGCTGCGTCTGTGACCTACACCATAGCTCACGGCAATGCTGGATCGTTAACCCGCTGAGCAAGGCCAGGGATCAAACCCGCAACCTCATGGCTCCTAGTCAGATTCCTTAACTGCTGCACCACGACAGGAATGCCTGAAAGTGCTTTTTAATGAAAAGCCTATATTTTAACGTGATATCAGTTCAGCTGGGCTTGAATTCGAATTCTCACCTTTTTCATTTATCAGTTTTGTCATGTTGAGCAAGACATTTAACCCTCCAAGCTGCAATTTATCTTTTTTTTTTTTTTGCCTTTTTAGGGCTGCACCAGCAGCATATGGAGGTTCCCAGGCTAAGGGTTGAATTGGAGCTACAGCTGCCAGCCTACGCCAGAGCCACGGCAAAGTGGGATCTGAGCTGCATCTGCGACCTACACCACAGCTTACTGCAATGCCAGATTCTTAACCCACTGAGCAAGGCCAGGGATCGAACTCACATCCTCATGGATGCTAGCCGGGTTTGTTCACCGCTGAGCCACAACAGGAGCTCAACAATTTACTTTATAATAAGATATATATCATAATAATCTCTGAGTAGATGAGCCAGCTGTTAGAGATGAAACCTATCTCACAGGACTACTTTGAGAAATGAGCATTTTTAAATGCTGGGCACAGGGTCTGGCCCAAGAATAAGGGCTTTATAATGGTAGTTCATAAATGTAATAAGATCCCTCTTTCACTTCCTCAGGGACTTTAAAATGTTCTGTCCATAGTGTTCGTGTACAATGATGTCAGCCACTCAATTGTGTTTCTCGTGTTCAAATGTATGTGATAACCCTTCTGTGGTTATCACAGCCTTCTGGTGATCAAAGGGCCCCAGACACAATATGCTTTTAGAAGGATAAAAATACTCTTAATACACAAACCACTTCCTAATTCGTCTGCTGAGGTTGGGGTATTTTCTGTGTGTGCGTGTCCAAACACGGAGCTTGCACAAAAGAGTCTTGACTAATTCTATGCAGCTCAAGGGTTACCTCCTCAAAGTGTCCTTTCCGACCACCTCTCTACTGCCACCAGCAGCCTGAGGTAGCTGTCTTTTCGTGAGGGTCACCCAAGAACATGTGTGCATATAATGCCGTCTCCTCCATGCTGTTATAATTATGTTTCTATACCATCTCTCCACTGGTCTTTGAGGTTCATTAAGACCAGGACTGTGTCTTAGTTACCTGTGTGTCTCCAGAGCATAGCTTAGCTGATAGCACAGAATAGGACCTTACAAAAATGTATAGGGTAAATACACGAATCTATGGACTGAGCTAAGAGGGTCTAAGGAGGGTAACGTGACGTGTATCCTGAGAATATGATTTCCATTTAAGGCTATGTGGGTGGAGAGTTTTGGGAAAGTTCATGTTTACTGTTTGAGACCTTCGCCCAGAGGACTGACTTCCTTGCCTGTCCTTCCCTTTCAAAAACTGGAGAGCAAAGATAGAGAAATGAAATGCTTGAGCGCAAGACCACAGACCAATTTAAATAGCATTTTAGCAGGAAGAGTTAGCTGTTCATGAAATTTGTGTACAATATTTCCTGAAAGCTATGTGGGGAGACTGACATCTTTGTCCATGACCGTGTCAGCCATCAGAGGAGTGACAGACACTTGGGCTTTTTTTGTTGTTGTAATGACAGCAAAGATAATTGCACCAGAAAGGTTATGACATATTATCAGATGAAAAAAAGCATTGTACTGAATATACAATGTGATCCCAGTCCCATGGGTAACAGTATTATGAACGGCTTTTTCCACTCTCTCTGCTTTTGTGAATTTTCTTTTCTTTTTACAGCAGATACATGTTATGTTAACGATCAGGGGGAAAGCTATATGTTCTTTTTTTGAAGTTCTAACTTGTCCTACAGACGATTCTGTAGAAGGTTCCATAGTCTTCTCTGAGAAGAGAACCCACTCTGCAGGTGGAACTTCCCTGAAGAATTAACTGCCTTCTATTTGACCCAATGACAGATGCTACATAGGAAGACATGACCTTAAATGGCCTGTGAGACCCAACACGGTCTGGGTTCTCCCCAACTCCCCAGCCTCCTTCACCACCTTCCAGTCACTGTGGCGGTCTGGTGGCTCTGGGCTGCTCCAAGCCTCGATCGACCTACAGTGTTCTCCCCATATCATATTTTTTTCTTTCTGCATTCGGTTGTGTGATTTTTTAAATCTAATATCTAATAAACCCCCCAAATAAAACAACTGTGAGCTCCACAAGGGTTTTGCTCATTATTGAACCCCTGGTATTAGTTAACAGAATGCCTGTAGCCTTGAAAGGGCTTAAATATTTCCTGTGCATATTAATGCACCACTGAAATAAGATAAATAGAATTCAGAGAGGAAGATGGGAAGGAGCACTTTTATTGTGCCTGCTCAGAGCCATCAGTCTAATCAACGAATCCACCATTGTCTATTGGGTCCCTACCCTTTGGGAATTTATACTATATTATGAAGAGATAAGAAAGCATACAAAACAGGTAAGTAACACTACTACTTAAATTATATTGGAATCATCAGGCTTTAAGGGGCCCCATAATTAGAACTAAGCATTCGACATAGACTAAATTCATATAATCAAAAGGTATTCAGCCTGATCAGCTTTTAAACAAAGTCAATGGTATTTTCCTTTGGCTCTGTTCCTTGGAATCCTTTTCTACTTCCCTCATACTCCCTAAAATTTAACATGAAAAAATAAAATGAAATAAAATTTAACATGCTCCCACTTGAAACACATGGTCAGTAGAACCTACAGTTTATGTAACACTTCCCTCATATCCATCTGAGAATTTTTTTTTTTAATGAGTCAATGCCAAAAAGAGGGTCTGGAGAGTGAAAATAAGACCAAGAGGAACTGGAGGCAAGCCTTAGAAAAATAATAGATAACACATCCACCGCACTTGCAGAGTGCCAGGTATTGTTCTGAGCACTTCACATGTCAATCTGTTTAATTGTCCTAAGGCGTCTGTGTGGTGATAGCTGGTGACTATTATCCTTATTTGTTAATGTAGCCGAGGGAACTGAGTCACAGGAGGGTAGTAACAGGTTCAGGACACAGCGCTGTTAGGCGACGGAGCCAGGCAGTCTGGCTCTGAACCCCTGCCCAAGTTCCCCATGCTTTCCCCTGTCTCAACAGCCCTTGTTACCCTGCTTCAATTCCTCCATCACCATCTCCTTTACAGGCTTTCTGTTTCTACCATGTGCTAATTCCTTCCTCTTCATACAAATCCTTAAGTGCAAAGGTAGCCCCAAGCTCAAATCATCTTTATCTTTTTTGTCTTTTTTTTTTTTTTTGGCCTTATCTTGGGCCGCACCCGCGGCATATGGAGGTACCCATGCTAGGGGTCTAACAGGAGCTGTAGCTGCCGGCCTACACCACAGCCACAGCAACACGGGATCCGAGCCGCGTCTGCAGCCTACACCACAACTCACGGCAACCCCGGATCCTTAACCCACGGAGCAAGGCCAGGGTTCAAACCCGCAACCTCATGGTTCCTAGTCGGATTCGTTAACCACTGAGCCACGACGGGAACTCCAAATCATCTTTATCTTTAGACTTCCTTAGATGTTTCCATTTTATTCCATTTTTAATCAATCCATAAGATGCCTCTGCACCAGCTGTAAAATCATCATGGAGTGGAAGAATAACACCCACCATGGCACAACTAGAATTCCGAGAGGATATATCAGTGTTTCAGTTTTCTGACTGGACCCTCAGTACTAGATTTTGCTGTCTGATGGCAAATCTGAAAAGTAATAATAATAGCCTACATTTGTTGTGTGCCAACTATGAGCCAGAGCTTGTTTCAAGCACCCTCCATGCATTAACTCATTTAATCACATAACAATACTGTAAGGTAAGTTCTGTTATTATCATTGTTTGACACTTTTAAAAAAACAGTTGGTGGAGTTCCCATTGTGGCTCAGTGGTTAGCAAATCCGACTAGGAGCCATGAGGTTGGGGGTTCGATCCCTGGCCTTGCTCAGTGGGTTAAGGATCCGGCGTTGCCCTGAGCTGTGGTGTAGGTTGCAGCCGCGGCTCGGATCCTGCATTGCTGTAGTTCTGGCCTAGGCCGGCAGCCACAGCTCCGATTAGACCCCTAGAATGGGAATCTCCACAAGCTGAGGGTATGGCCCTAAAACGACAAAAAACAAAACAAAACAAAACAAAAACAGTGATGTAGAGTTTAAGTAATTTAGCCTAATGGATAGCCACATAGGGAGCCTAGACGGACCTCAGGCTGTTTAATCACCCAGAACCTAAGTCTTAACCGCTGCGCCACACAGCCTTTTACTTCCCCACAATAACCACTCTACACATAGCTGGGTTTTTTTTATGAGTTAAGAAACAGAAGTTCCTTTCTAAAGATGATCCATGTCTATCTCAGATTAAACTTCAAAACTCTTTCCAACAATCCCCCTGTCCAATTGCCAGAAAGCCTCAGAGGCTTTTCCCTTTCCCACCTCATTATTTTTTTGTTACTATTTTTGTTCCTTATCCCTGGGAAACCTGCTGGAAGAGAAACATTCATTGAGATTTCACAATAACTGGAAAATTTACACTAGGATCTTATGATTACGACAAAGCGTGTTTTACAAATACATTGCCTTAAATTGGAGATCATATCATAGTCAAAGGAAACCTGACCCCTGGGGGTGTGGGTATGATTCCTGCACTACTCAGCATGGGATGTCCAGGAGTGATTCATACTTGCCCCCGTGTCCAGAGAACCTTGGGTGGAAGTAGGCAACCCTCCGTGCCCCCCAAACCCCCCCCCCCCCCCCCCCCCCCCCCCCCCCCCCCCCCCCACCGCCCAGGGCTTCTGTGACTATTCTAAGTTGCCAGCATCGCTCCGGTATTATCAACATTGTAACTTCATGGGAAGGGCTGTGGTGACTTTCAGGAAAGTGAATAGGAAGCTGCTTTTCTAAACAACCTGACAACTGAGGGGAGGCAGTAAGACTATAAGAAGGCTGGGTTGGGCAGACGGCGGAAAGCCAGCCGAGGCTCAAAGGAGATGGTAAGTTCATTTCTCTTTTCTGTGGGAAGTGGTTGGGTTGAAGTGCTTTGGGGCTGACGCAGGCAGGTAAAGGCTCTGAAAATGAGGAACTGCAATCGTCATGGAGCTCAGCCCTTTAGAGCCGGCAAGCGTTTTAAAGCCTGCTGTCCACCCTGACCCTCCCATCATCCCTGTGAGCTGAGGGTTGCTATGTCCACGTTACAGATGAAGCCACTGTGCCTCACAGAGGCTGGGCGTTTGACCCAAGGTGTGCTATTAGGCTTGATGTGGTCTGGATTTGATCTTCTGTCCTCTGGTTCCACAGCTGCTATTTTTCCTAGCAGGGCTTGTGGGGACTCTCTTGGTGTGAATCTCGGTCAGTCCTCCACCCTCTTCTCCAGGATTGCTCTTTTGTTGGGGTTGAATGTAAAGCTGAGGAAGTGCCCTGGGACAAGACTATGATTGAATGATTTCTCATCCCCAGCTCTCCTGTTTCTTTCTCTGATCCCTAGGGGTCTAACGGGACTGATGTGGAGTTCCCGTTTCAGCCTCAACTCTGTCCTGTTGGTGACTCAGTCCCTCACCTATAAAATGGACAGAATAATAGTACCCTACTTTGCAGTCTCATTACAAGGATCGAGTAAGCTTACGCTGACAAGCATTTAGGTCTGAGCCTGGCACATAGTTACTGATTAGTGAATGTTAGCGATTATTTTTACGAGAAAGAGAAAATTCTTGGGTTTTTGTGGGTTTGGGGATCCAGGGAGGATCCAAGTAAAAAGGCCTTCTTGAACTTACTAACATTACTCTAGATAAGACACACAGGGTTTTGCTCCTGTGTCTCATACAGTCCTAGGGTCCAAAATCCTGCAGTCTGTGTCTGGAGAGGAACCAGACTGTTGCTGGTTTTTTGAGCCCCTTTCTATGGGGCTAATAACCCTAATCGCCCCAACTCTTTGCTTTACTATAGTGCAATTTTCAAATACTTGTAATGAGGATTTTCCATGTCAGGGAGCATGGGAATAAAAGGACTATGAAAAGAATAGGAAGGAGTGTGAGTCTGTCATGGACTTGAACTCCACTGATGAAAGAATCTTATCTCTTGTGCATCATACTCCTGAATTGGTCACCTTAAATGAATGCAGTTATTTCTTTCTCTCTTCTGTCCTCTCTGGGATCCTCCTTTATTTTAGACATATGTTAACATACTGAATTGTGGAGTTCTTTGAGATTCTGATGAAAAGTATATCTCCTCTTCCCAGATGAAAATGCAGATACCCACCTAAACCCTGGGCTTTATGGATCACCCCAGGGGGTTCCCAGATCTCCTTGTGGGTCCATCCCTAATTAGGACCCCCTGATGGCCTCCTATGCTTTGTGCTCAGAAGTTCCTCCACGGATATCCTGCAACTAGGCTGGAAGGAACTCTGCAATGAGGTGTTAAGAACTCCAGCCCTGAGCTTGAATATTCCAAAGACCTCTTCCTTTGCCCTTGAGCACGTTTGGCTCTTGGGATTCGGGAACCTCAAACTATGTGTAAATTTGACTTCAAGTTCAGAGTGGCTTCAGTCCACCTCTAAGACTTGAGGAAAGATGTTAAGGTTTATTGGGTGGGGTGTTTTCATTCAGGTTGGCTCTCAGAGAGGGAGCTCTAGATGGAGAACTTAACAGTTAAATTGTGCCCATGTTAATCAGGGCGTCAGTGGGCTAAGGAGCAAGTCTGGATTCACTTGCATTTATATCTTTTAGCCATCTTAGGTCTGTTGATTCTAGTTCTGTCTCTCCCTTCCTTTACCAGTTTTTCAAAGCGTAATTAAATGGTTCATGGTCTCTTGGGCTGGCTGCTAGCTCTTAGAATGTGCAGCTTCATAATTTTCTAACTGGAAGCTTATTAAACATCAAAGTGACTTACTACATAACAGGCAGTACTGGGAGAAGATCTTGGACCTGGCCCTGGAGGACAGGCACATGGTATTTCATAAATGACATTCATTACATTGTTTTCTAAGTGACTCATTTCTCTGAGTGAAAAGCACAACAGAAATTTTATAAAGTCAAATACACAAAAGAAATCCTTTATATTTGTAGAGATATAGCTCAGGCATGCTTTAAATAATAAAAAATGCTTTAAGTTAATAATTTATTTTTATTTTTTTAATTTTGTTTTAATTTATTATTATTATTTTTTATTTTTTACATTATACCCAGCTGTACAGTGTGGTGACAGGGTTACACATCACAAGTGGTTAGACATAGTTCCCAGTGCTATACAGTAGGATCTCCTTGCTTTTCCAGCCCAGAGGCAACAATCTACAGCTATTAACCCAGACCCCCCTACCATCCCATTCCCTCCCCCACCCTTTTGGCAACCACAAGTCTGTTCTCCAAGTCCTTGATTTTCTTTTCTGCATAAGTGTTCATTTGTGCAGTGTGTTAGACTCCAGTTATTAGTGATATCATATGGTATCTTTCTCCTTCTGACTTACTTCACTCAGTATGAGGGTCTCTAATTCCATCCATGTTGCTGCAAATGACATTATTTTATTCTTTTTTATGGCTGAATAGTATTCCATTGTGTATATATACCACATCTTCCTAATCCAATCATCTGTTGATGGACATTTGGGTTGTTTCCATGTCTTGGCTATTGTGAATAGTGCTGCAATGAACATGCATGTGCAGGTGTCTTTTTCAAAGAAAGTTTTGTCCTATTTTTATTTTTAATGTTAATATTTTACCCTAAGTAAAGTTGATCAGGAGTCTAAATATATAGACCCTTTAACTTTTAGTACTGATGTCCTGGCTTCTTCTTGTCTTTATTTCTATTTGCTGTTGGGCTTGTAGACCTCTTTGTTTCACTGTTTAATGTTCTGCCTTTAGGGTGGGGCCACAAGTATCTATGCTATACCACCACTAGCACCCAGACACTTAAGTAATGACATCAGTTGCACTGCCTTGATAATCTGGACTCTGTCACCACATTGAAAAGTTCTGCCTCCTCAATGTCTGTCATATCCATCACTTCCCTTTGCATCTCCACTGAATATCTATAACTTCCTTTCTTCTTCATAAGAAATCTATAAGACAAAACAAACTGATTTTGTAGCTATTACAATATCCAATATTTGCAAATATTTATTCAGTGCCCCACTACATACCTAGTAGCGTGCTAGAAGTATATCTAAATAAATGTTAAAGAGAAATAATTAATTTAAAACCACTGCAGACTTGTTACTTTTTTAATTTGAAAGACTACAGATAATAATGTGGCCTGCAGTTTTAAAAAGAAAACCGACATTGATAGATGCATCTGTTCCAGGACACTTTGTTCGGAACCCAGGCAACTGGATCCCCTTCTGCAACTGTCATTTCAGACTCACAAGGTCTGGCCCGGACCTATTTCCTTTTCATTTAACCTATAGGATCTCATAATTTTCAGCATCATTCAGACCATATCACTACCTCTCTTAAAATCAGCTCACTGTCCTACTTGTCATCGCACGTAAAACAAAATCTCATTCCCTTGTGTTGGTTCCCAACGCCCAGAATGATCTCTCACCAGCTTCATATCGTGCTCTTCTCCCCCTTGTCCTTCCATTCCAACCACACTGATATCGTCATGTTCTCTGAACACTCCACACTTTCCTCCAGCCCGAAAGCCCTCATATCAGCATTTCCTTCTGTCTTTAATGCTCTTCCTCCTGCTTCTCACTAGTTTCTTCTGTCCATTCTGCTGTCAGCTTACACGTCACCTCTTTTGAGAGGTCCTGCCTCCCTGTGTAATGTTACCATCCAGTCACTCTATCACATAACCTGGCTTTAATTCTCTACCCAGCGCTTATCATTATCTTCTACTTTTTATGTTTACTTGTTCAGTAATGTTGTATATTTCCAGGTGTTTGTTTCATTGTCTGCCTTCCATAGGATGTACTTCCATAAGGATGGGAATAGGGTTTTATTCTTTTAATCATCTTAACGCTAGTGCCTAGAACAGTGCCTGACATATTGTAGACACTTAAGGAACCAATAGTTGTTGAAATAAATAATGGGAAAGAATACAGGCAACAACAAGGGCTGTCCACACAGAGTTAAGAGAGTGGGTCCCTCCTTTGTTCTCTCAAGTGGGATGCAAGCCATAGATAGCACTGCTTGTTTCTCTCACACTCAGACAGAATGAGGCAAAGTGCCAAGAACATATTTTTTTGCACAGCCTTCTTATGTTTTTCTACCTAATCATAGTACATTTTTTTTTTTCACTTTTTTAGGGCCGCACCTGCAGCATATGGAGGTTCCCAGGCTAGGGGGCAAATCGGAGCTACAACTGCTGGCCTACACCACAGCCACAGCAACGCCAGATCCCACCCATGTCTGCGACCCACACCACAGCTCACAGCAACGCCGGATCCTTAACCCACTGAGCAAGGCCAGGGATCGAACCTGCAACCTCATGGTTCCTAGTCAGATTCTTTAACCACTGAGCCATGAAGGGAACTCCTCATAATACATTTTTTAATCTGACATGCTCACTGCTGTAGCCATGTTGTACTTATTTATAATTATCACATATTTTCCCCAAATTTTTCCATTCAGCACACTTCTGTCTTACTTCCAGTCATCTTCCTGCTGTCATTCATTCATTCATTCATTCATTCATTCATTCATTCTTCCATAACATATTTATTAAGCAGTAAGCAGCTGCTCCCTACTCTGACTGAGATTCAGCTGTGTGTAAGTCACAGCCCTTGCTCTGAGAAGCCTCTGCCAGCAGCTCCCTCTGGTTATGTGCTCATATACTTGTTCTACATTTGGGTTGCAGACTTCATGCTCAGGAGGAAAGTCAGGGATGAAGATGCTGCTGGTGGAAGGCCACTGGCAAACAGATGGCCATAAGGAGGCCCTAGGAGAGCAGAAGAATGATAAGAGAATAGGGTCATAGAGGCAAGAACCCATAAGAATCCACCTCTGCAAGTGAAGGCAGAGGGTTGACATGGACACAGAAGTCTCAAAAATTGCTCAAGATGTTAGAGAAGAACAAAGGGAAACACTTTACCCAAAAGGAAGTAGTCAGTAATATTTATTGCTGCAGAAATGTCAAGGAAGATAATGTTGCAAAGTCTCCAATGGGTTTGGTAATTAGGATGTCAGTGGTAAAGTCAGCAAGAGCAGTTTCTTAAGCTGGTAGGGCAGGGAGCTGGAGAGGAAAGGGGAGGCAAGGAAGTTAAGAGAACTGAACTGTAGAGGAAGGAGAGAAATAGGACAGGACCTAGACAGAAGACAGAGGGTCTAGGGAGGGACATTATAGGTTCTGCCTCTGAAAATGCAAGGCCTATCTATGGTCTACAACATAGACAGGAGAAAATCTGCTTTTTGTGGTACCTTTCCTGTGACTTTGTCAGCCATCTGGAATGCTGGCAGCCATGGAGCTCCTACTGGTATCTACTGCCTCTTTCCATGTAAAGGAAGGTTGAAGAAAAACACTCGCACCTATTTTCCCTCTGCCCCTCTCTTCACCTTGCAATGGCTTTTAGTTCTTTGGAAAGCAAAGTAAAAGATAAACACAGTACAAAGCAGCCTTGAAGAAAGTTTACACAGGCACAGGATGTTACTCTAATGACCAGTCTCAGACCCCTTCTCAGTGACTTCCAGTTTGAAGCAGGCTTCCAGGGAACATTAAAGATTAGCGGAGCACGTGGCTGCTTCTCTTAGGCATTTTCTCTTGTCTCAACATTTCAATTGCTTAGCAACAAATACCAGGACAAAGTCCTCAACTCTTTAGCATTCTAGATCCAGCACTGTCCTATCTTGAAGATGACACTGAGAGCAGGAAAAGGCTTGCCCATCTCAAGGAAGTTTCAGAGGAAAGTTACTACTCAAAGGAAAATTTTTAAGTATCATCCATCTTCCGCACCCACACACAACACCCTTGTCAATTGTCAATGAGTCAAGGTGCTGCCTCACATTAAACACAGAGATTTGAACTCAGGGTTCATAACCTTCTGAAATTATCTAAAAAATTGCAAGTGTGCATTTTTGAAAGAATCATAACTACGGCTTTTTATCAGACTTTCAAAGGAGTTCATGAGTCCTGTGAGAATAAGAATCCCTGTGTTAACCCAACATACATTCCAGTGAGCGAGCTTTGGCAAATCATCTAGACTCCCTGAGTCTCAGGGATGGAGAGTGATGTTGGCCCCATCTTGAGCATCCATGGTCCGAAAGCCCTGCTGAAGAATGCTGGAGAAAGGCTTAAATGATTTGGTAGTGATCTTTAGGTTCTCTTACAACTTTCAAACATCCTGTGAGCGGTGATTCTTGGTATTTGGTGATTTTAAGAAATAGAAAAGTATAGTCAGATGAAAGCAGGGAACACATAATGACTTTCATTTTCCTTTCTTAGATGTTGTGTCTTGGTTAGAAGGATCTACCAGACTTTTATTTGTTTTATTTTTTGGCCTTTTTTTAAGGGTCACACCTGTGGCATATGGAGGTTCCCAGGTTAGGGGGTCGAATCAGAGATGTAGCCACTGGCCTATATCATAGCCACAGCAATGCCGGATCCTTAACCTATTGAGTGAGGCCAGGGATCGAACCCATATCCTCGTGGATCATAGTCGGGTTCATTAATAGCTGTGCTATGAAGGGAACTCCCAGACCTACCAGTCTTTTAAAACCATCTTCTCTCCTTCTCCCCCCCTCTCTCTCTTCCTCCCTTCCTCTCTCTTATTTATGTTTAAACCAAACCATATTGAAAAGTTTAAGCAAACAAGTTAAAACATAAAACAGCTCTTTTGGGATAGTGGATGGAGTTGGGAATGGCAATAGGCAATCAGGAGCGGCACCTGGGTACTGTCCCAGCACATTTCCTTGAGCTCTGCGCAAAGCCAGAGAAACCTCTAGAAATACTCTCTACAGGAAGAAAGCCACTTTCTAAGGGCACAGGAAGAGCACCACAGATTAAAATCACTGCAGTCCTTCTCCAGTCTCCTTGAGAAGAAACTCAGCACAGGTTCAAAAGCAAATACTGGGGGGTCCTTTTCATTCGGCTATATTATTATGCTCTTCACCAGAAATATTTTGCTTCTGTACCTCTAAAAAAAATCTGGAAAACTATGTGACCTCTTGAATCTTTCAACGTGGAGAGCTAAAATCATTCATCATAAGTTTTTAAATAAAAGATGGAATTTCCAGTACATTGTAAAGGCTGTCCTTTCATAATAAAAAAAATTACATCATTTCTTAGAGTTTATCCAATGGAATTAAATACCACAGTGATCTGATAACTCTTATCACTTAAAAAACCCATGAAATTTTATGACTCATTTTCTCTAATATTCATTTTTATTTCACTTACTCTACAGAATTTTAACCTAGTATAATACATTTTTAAGCTTAAAGTACTTTCTTGATCACTGTATCATATTTTTTTTTTTTTGGCTTTTTGGGGCCGCACCCACAGCATATGGAGGTTCCCAGGCTAGGGGTCAAATCAGAGTTGTAGCCTCTGGCCTACACCACAGCCATAGCAACACCAGATTTGAGCCACATATGCAACCTATACCACGGCTCATAGCAATGCTGGATCTTTAACCCACTGAGAAAGGCCAGGGATCAAACCTGTGTCCTCGTGGATACTAGTCAGATTCATTTCTGCTGTACTACAATGGGAACTCCCTATATCATATTCTTTACAAAAATAAAAACGTAAGTTGAAATGTAAAAGATTCAATTTTAAAACCATAAATTTGGAGTTCCTGTCGTGGCTCAATGGTTAACGAATCCGACTAAGAACCATGAGGTTGCGGGTTCAATCCCTGGCCTTGCTCAGTGGGTTAAGGATCCGGCGTTGCCGTGAGCTGTTGTATAGGTCACAGATGTGGCTAGATCCCACGTTGCTGTGGCTGTGGTGAAGGCTGGTGACTACAGCTCCGATTAGACCCCTAGCCTGGAAACCTCCATATGCCATGAGTGTGGCCCTAGAAAAGGCAAAAAGACAAAAAAAAAACATATATTTCTACATGTTAAAATGCTTTCCTTTTTGATTGAGTTAGCGTGACAATTACTTTTAGTACACAATAAAATAGCATAAACATACTCCATATTTTGATAACTAACGTAAACTTTCATATCTAAAATGCTATTGAACATGCATCTCTACACAAGAAGGGGGGGCTTTTCCCCTTTTCATGTATCTTTGTAGGATTATTATTTATTCATACAATCAAATAAATTCACCATCAATTCTATTCCTATATTTCATTTTTAAGGATCTTAACACTGAGGAAATTTATTGACATGAATAAGTAAATGGAAATGGAAGTTTCTCATAGCAGTGTCTCTCAGTTCTTTGAACTCCTTCCCAGTCACATGCCCCAAATTACACCGTGATTTAGTATCAATGTTTAGTCAATAGTCTAGCATCTGTCAACATAATTTGGTCTCCATCAAAGCAAATGAAAACAGAGAAGTGGAAACCACTGGACTTTAAAAAGATTTGCCTCACTCTCTATGATTTGAAGCATTCGAGTTCTCAAGATCTAAACCACTATTTGGGATCGCCTCTGCTTGGTACCAATGCTTTTCACATACAGAGCAAGACCCCATAATAAATAAGTTAGTAAAAGGTATGATTTCTTTTGTAAAACGGGAGAAGGATACATTTGTAGGCAGACTGGTTTTAGGAAAGAGTGCATGTTGGAGTTGAGAATGTGAACACAGATTTACTTAAATTCCCCTTGCTCATGTACCCCTTTGGGAAACCAGGCTCATCCTGGTTTAAAGATTTCTGCTGTAGCTCCTGGCATGGTATTCTTTAGGTACTGCATAGAAACATGGTGCTAACAATAGCTGGTGCTATAATACAATCCACAGAGGACGCTGTAGGATTATGTTCCGACTAAATGATTATCACCTTACTTCCTGTGCAAATAAGCAGCACCATAAATCATAGCATTATGACACTCTCAGTGTTTGACCATCGGTCTTACAGAGGCCAGTTGATTAGTGTCCTAGTTCATAAGAACACATAATATGCCTACTTACCAAAGTCAACATTCAGAAACTCCTAGATGGAAAAGTGCCAAGCTTCTTGTACAGAGATAACCTCACTGTCTGGGAGACTTGCACTGCTTTGAATTTTGTCCACTTTCACAATCTGGTCCAGCTGCAGTCAGCAGTGCATATGCACTGCACACACACACACCACCACCACCACCACCAGCCTCTCCTCCACACCACTCCACACACCCTACATCATCCATCCTGGAAGCCTGGTCTCTGGCCATTGAGAATTTCTATATCGGAGGAGCCTGAGGTAGTAATCGGCTGGAAGAGCAATAAAGTTTCAGTTGCAAAGCAGTCGCACTATTTTTATGTTGGTGGTGACACTGGGGTGGCTCTGGATGGGTAGAGTGGTGGCAGCTAGGCTTGGACATGTCATACATTCTGTCATCCACAAGAACAGTGCAACATGGATTTGGAGCCTGGAGGTTTATGAAGGTAAAAAAAAAGGTAATGTGAGAAAAGAGTCAGGCTCTGCTTCTGTCATTCTGAATATGCTATTTTAGACTCTCCAACCTTTAGATTCTCATATGTAACATGAGGGATTTAGATGAACATTTCCAGAACCTGTTTGTCAAAAAAAAAAAAAAACACTTTAAACTGTTAATAGATTTGATGAATTCCCAACAGAAAGGAGATCATGAGAAATCATATTTGCTATAGTCCCAAGGAGAATAGGTTTATTATACATATACTAATAAAAATTAAATACGTATGTATACACACATATATTAACTTTGAATACTATTATAGACATATGCTGAAAGAGAAAAGAGAGAAAAGAAAATATAGATCAATAATGTAGAATAGATGACATAGCACAGAACAACTCATTGATATTCTGTGCATCAGGGTATAGGTCAGACAACCGTGTAGCTCAGGGACTACATGTGACTTCCTATTATTCTTGGGTTGGGTCCAGTTCTTAAAGGGAGATTATTGCATAATAATAACGGTAGGGTTTTTTTACATGCTCATTATAAAATATATCATAAAAGAAAAATACTAGTAGCACAAATCAGTTACTCAATAAATATTTGTTGAATGAATGAAGACATGAATTCTGTCCTGAGCCATGGTACAATATCCAAGTAGGGTAGGTAGGACTTTAGCAGAGCAGTGAGAAACAAAAAGGGAGCAGAGGGCTTGAGCCACCCCTAATGGAAACAAGCAGTGTAATTAATCAATTAGAATGATTATTAACCAGAATTTTTTTTTTTTTTTGGCTACACATGGATACTAAAAGGAAGTCTTCTTTTCTTATTCCAGGCCAGCTGCCTAAAAGCCATCTGGAACTGGAGATTTCAGACAGTGATCTTCAAAACTGTCCAACTGCTTTTCTTCAATGCCCTGATCTCTGGTAAACCATGCTGACCCTTCGCCTGACCCTGAGGGAATAGGGTTAACCTCTCCAGGGGGAAGAAGTTAAGGATGGTAGCCAGTCGTTGTGAGACAGGGGAAGACTGTCCCAACCCAGATTCCTGAAGGCAAAATGCACCCAACACTATCACATTGATAGTAAAGTTTTCAGGAAGAACATTGACAGACATATCCAGGACCAACTTAGCCATTAGACTCAAGAGTCACAGGCCCACGTTTCTTCTAGGAACCCACAAAAACGTTTTAATTTCTGTGAAAATCATTTTCTTCTAGGCCATAGAAGATGTTTTCTTATGTAACGCAAATATATTCATCCTTATACCAGTGCCACTGTAAAACAGCTTTTAATGGTTTCTGAGGGAGGAAGAGGACTCTGAAGGTAAAACTGCCTAGAGTCCATGCAAGCCAAAATGCAGCCCTGGCGATATCAGAAAAGAGGCTTCTGTTAAAACAGTTCCTTGGAGGTGCCTGGGAGGGAGGGACAAACACAACCAACCCTTCTGTGGGCAACAGAGGAGAGGGCTGAATAAGAGCAAGACTTCATAAACAGGAAAGAGCCGTTTCCAGGCCTGATTCCTCACATTGTACACCTCCTTACATGGGAACTGGCCCCTTCTGGTTGAGGTGAGCTCCCACTGGCTACAAAAACAATACCTTGTGGTGCCCTTTATACCTTTGAAGGACACATCCTTTATTTCATTTGTTTCACAAACATTTTTTTTTCAAGGCTTGGTTCAAGCCCTATTTTAACGAGTGAGTAAGCAGAAATGGAGGAAGTGGAAGAAGTTATCAAAGAAAAACAGCCAAGAGCAGTGGTGCGTGAGACTGCAAAGCAGGAGATCTGATGAGTCTCTGCCACAAAACGGTTGTTTCCCTCAATAGGTTTTTAGTGAAAGTCTGTGAAGTGCCCATCTCTAGGTTTGGTGTTCAGAATCCAGAGGTTAAAAGAAAAGGCCACCATCGGGATTCAGACTCTAACAGATGTGGCCTATGTCCTCTGCACAGATGCTGCAGTACCCGGCAGGGAGGGACGTGGAGGCAGAGATGGGATGCAGGGGGAGGCTGGGGGAAGGAATGCCAAGTCTGCCTGGGAAAGTCAGGGAAAGCAGGGGAGGGAAAGTTTATCAGGGCTAAGTGGAAAGGGCAGGCAGAAGTGCAGGAAAAGCATGTGCAAAGGCATGGGAGTTCTGTTTTGCTAAAAAAAAAAAAAAAAAAAAGGTAAACATAACATGGTAGGTAATGAGGCTGGGCCAGCAGGTAGGTTCCAGGTCATAAAGCACCTTTTTTTTTTTCTACCTGAAGAGGTAGTACTTGTCGATATGAAGCAGCCCTCAAGATGTTGTATGTGGACTTGGGCAAAGTGTTTCATATGTTTTCTCCATTTATAGAAGATTGGATGGCCTCTGAGGTCCCCTCCAACTCTGGTATCTTAGGATTTCACATCTTTAATAGCAAAGATCTTCAGAAGTGAACATTTTCCTATTCTGACTTCATGTCTACCTTTTTTTTTCTTTTTCAGGGCCGTGCCCATGGTATATGGAAGTTGCCAGGCTAGAGGTTGAATTGGAGCTGCAGCTGCAGGCCCACACCACAGCCACAACAACGCCAGATGTGAGCCTCATCTGGGACCTAAACCACAGCTCATGGCAATGCCCGTTCCTTAACCCACTGAGTGAGGCCGGGGATTGAACCTGAGTCCTCACGGATACTAGTTGGGTTCTTAACCTACTGAGCCTCCACAGGAACTCTGACTTTACGTATACATTTACGTGAATGATAGAAACCACTCTTTTCCCTTAAGACAGCTAGATTAGACATAAAAAGTCACATGTTAGGATTTGTCTTCTGGTCAAACTCATCAAAAAAGTGTGCTTACACTGACAGTCTCCTTTTTTGGAATGCTACCCTGGCCCTCTCTCTCCTTTACTTAGATCCAATGAACCAGAAGGAAGTGGCAGCATGGATCTATAATTACAGCAGCAACGCTTACTCGTGGAATATTTCTCGAGCATTCTGCCAGAAGTACTTCACGGACTTAGTGGCCATCCAGAATAAAAAGGAGATTGCCTACCTCAATGACGCCATACCTCACTATAGCTCTTACTACTGGATTGGGATTCGAAGGATCGACGATAAGTGGACCTGGGTGGGAACCAAAAAGGCCCTTACCAAGGAGGCTGAGAACTGGGCTGACAATGAACCCAATAACGAGAGCAAGAACCAGGACTGTGTGGAGATCTACATTAAGAGTTCGTCGGCCCCTGGCAAGTGGAATGATGAGCCTTGTGTGAAAAGAAAGCGGGCACTGTGCTATACAGGTAGGGACTTCTCTATTCCAAAATCTGCCTCTTGAAAAAAGAAAAAAAGTGCCTTCTCCTGGTCATTAAAATAGCCCCTGAGTCAATAACCTTAAGTCAGGGACAGGAAAACCAAGTGTTATGAGCACCATGAAGAATATCAGATCAGGATTCGAGAAAACTGGCCTTTTGAAACCAGAAGGAAATTCTGTGATATCATCTGGTCCACCCTACAATTGATGAAACAGGTGCCAAGAAAGTTTTAGTGTCCTAAAATGTCCAGAACTTTTTTTGCACCACTGTACAAAAGTGTAAGAGACAGGATAAGTTGAAATGGAACTTGGCCCTGCCTCTAGGAGGTACATCTGTAACTAATACCTACAGAACATCAGGAAGTTTCAGGCACTGTTCCTGGTTCAGGTGTCATTAGTCCATTTAGGATTAGTTGTACTTAGTCCTCATGAGAACCTAATCAATCAGCTCCTTCTATTCCTCTCATTTTTCTGATGAGGGAAAGGCTCAGAGATATTCTGGACTCTACCCGAATTTCTAAGCTGCTTGATGATGGAGCCAGTTTTAAACTCAATGCTGGCTCCAAAGGTGGTGTTTTTTTTTCAGATCTATATCCACACTCTTTGCTCAACATTCTCAGGAGACAATTTGAGAACATGACCAAGGATGGCAAATGCTTTGCAGAGTCCCTTCAGCAACAATGTATCTCCAGGTCCGTTGGACTTTAGTGGGGGTCGGGGCAGGGAGGGTTGGTGAGGAAAGGGAAGAGGGAAGGAAAGCAAGATCCTGGGAGTATCTTTGAGTCTTCACTCTCCAGGTTGCAGAGTAAGCAGACACGCACATAAGCCTGTCCTTCCTGCAGTCACGCACCTCATGCCAGAACTGCTTCTGTCTTTCCGATAGGCTTCCCAGCCGGAGGAGCCCCTCCCGCCCTGTGTAGCACACAGCACACGGACACTGCGTGGAGGGAGGGTACTGACTGCACTGGGCTATAGTCCCAAGCACTCTGAAGTAGCTTCAACAAGTCATCGTACAGATGTCACACTCTGCTATACGCGTTCTAAATTCTTTAGATCATAAGCACCTCCCCTCAGAAGTCCTCAACAATAATGGCACAAATACCCAGTGTAGAGTCTACCCTGTACTTTTTCCCTCTCCTCACACAGCCTCCTGGCTGAGGGCAAATGTATCCATGTCCATACGTGTGTTGTCATGTGGTCAGATCTCATTTTATAAATAACTTATTTATTATTAAATTAATAGAATAATGACCTGTTCTTCATAGGCCAGGATGGATGTTACCAGAATATTAGCTTGTTCTACTGCCCTCCCAGTCAGCTTCCTACCTTCCCAGGGCTATGCCTCCCTGAAACTGATGATCTTAGCTTGCACTAGATGTTCCAAAATGCTACTGCTCCCCCCCTCACACACCCCCAACCTTCAACATCCATATCAGCAGGATAGTTTTTCTCAATGAAGCTTGCAAACAGTTTCAGGGAAGAAAAGAGACGGGATATTACTGGCGTGAACGACGCCACTGCTCTAAACCGCAACAATGGCAGACATCTCTAGTTAAGAATTCCACCTGAGCACAGTTGGCTCCCATCTCCATTCAGACAATACTCTAGGCAGCCACTATCGTTGATTGGCATTTTGTTACCTGAGATGTAACAGATAGAGGGAACCATCAATTCTCCCTGGGAAATAGATGAGAAATAGATATGTACACTGCAACAAGAAATCAAGTTGGAATCATTCCCTAAAATGCCAGGATCTGCTAGATCGCAAAGCAGGGTATCAGAGTTCCCGTCGTGGCTCAGCGGTTAACGAATCCGACTAGGAACCATGAGGTTGCGAGTTCGATCCCTGGCCTTGCTCAGTGGGTTAAGGATCCGGCGTTGCCGTGAGCCGTGGTGTAGTTTGCAGATGTGGCTTGGATCCCGTGTTGCTGTGGCTGTGGCGAAGGCCGGCAGCTACAGCTCCTGTTAGACCTCTAGCCTGGGAACCTCCATATGCCACGGGTGTAGCCCTAGATAAGCACCCCCCCCCCCAAAAAACAGGGTATCGAAAAAGCAAAACCAAAAAAAAAAAAAAAAAAGAATGCATTCATTGAATCATCATTGCATTGTTTCTTAGAGATCCAAAGGAATAGATAAGTCACCAGCCTGCCTGGAAACCCTGGAATGGAATGGAATACAGAACATTGGCTGTTTTTCATTCATAGAGTTCTGAAATGCTGAGGAAGCTACAGTCAGGGCAAAGTCTGTATGCTCCGAGAGCATAGGGCAGGGAGGTATTGCTACTGTCAGGCGGTTGGTGGGTCAAGGTGAATAGGATGAAAGATGTGGGCCAAATGTCTAGCTAGGAACTACTGTTGCTTCCTGTATCTTCTCTTTACTTGGAACCCTTCCCAGTAACCCGGTACAGCTTCACTAAACTCACTGGCTGCCCTGGGAATGTTCTGTGGTAGAAACCTGCATGGCTTGGAGAACTGTAGGATCTCAGAGTAGAGAGCAAACATAGAGCTTATCTGGCACAACCCTCTGTATGACACATGGATTTCCTCTTGTGAAAGACCCCAATGAGGACCAATGCAGACGGGCTCAGGAAACCACCAGAAAACAGTCTAGCTACCAACCTTACCCCAGCTATGACCTCATTGGTAAAACCATCAAGAAAAACACTCTCAGGGTTTTCCTAGTAACAATTCTAATAACGCACCACCAAGTACATAGAGCCTACACCCACAGAGAGTCACTTGCAGGAAAGAAACCTGAGTTTTCTCTGTTCTGTTACCCAAGTGGCACAGACTTAGTGAGGAGGGCTTGGCAGGCCAGTCACACTCAGCACCATCTAAACCTGGCATATTTAGACCTGTGACACAGCTCCCCGTAAGGTTATTTTGTCCTTGATCACCGGTAGGTCTTAAACATCTCCTTCAGCTCCTCCGCTCCTCCACCATGTGGTGCTGGGCATCAACTTAAGACAAACAAAAGGTGGAAGGGCTTAGGTCCTAACATTGGGCAGGTCGGGCTCAAAGAAGTAGCTTGCCTGAGTTTGCATAATGTAGGGAGCAGAGTATGGATTCTGATCGTATATATGACCCTTCCCCCCATCTGGTTCCTAATCTCTAGGCTGTAATATCTGTCATATGAGCTTCTGTAATAATGCAACTCTGTAAATGCTCTTGGTTAAAAAGCCACAACCTGTTCGGTGCCACACAGGAGTCTCCCTGTCTGAATATCTATTACTGGGGGCTCCATCCATCCACACATGGCAACCCCGCCTCTGGCAACAGTAAATGCAGCCTAGAATGGAAGCCATGCGGCGCTCTAGCAGTCTCCTCCTATGCCCTTCGCAGGGAACAGACTGGCTCTCCAGAGGCTGCTGTGCTGTTCTGCTGCCTGGCTAGCTCAATCTCACCCAAGTCGGGCCAAGTCTGTGACGTGGAACAAGACTCCAGCTTTTTTCCACACCTCCCGGGAATGCCCACGATTCTGACTGCTCTGTTTCCATGCAGCGTCCTGCCATGACATGACCTGCAGCAAGCAGGGAGAGTGCATTGAGACCATCGGGAGCTATACCTGCTCCTGCAACCCTGGATTCTATGGATCAGAATGTGAACATGGTGAGGCCGCTCTTTTATGGGTATTATTGTGGTCGGTGGTCTTTTGCCAGAAGTGATTCCAGGAAAGAAATCATGTTGGAGACTTTCCAGCGAGTTAAGATTAATCCCGGCCCCTCTCTGTACCATCTGTCAGTCTCCACCACTCAAATTGTCCAAAACAGACACTCTGGGCTAACGCACTTGATTCTTAGAACATTTCCTCAATAAAAAAGTCTCAAAAGGTAAAAAGGAATCATAAAGGCAGTACAACAAAGAGAACCCTCTCTGGCTAACTTTGCTTGTTTGAAATAAAAACCAGGGAAAGAATGATTATTTCCCAATATGCGGCCCATGCAAAGGGACTGGGTAAAGATGAACAGGTTGGGCTAGAAGCCCAAGCTGATGGATTTAGCAGGGTTATGCATGCAGGTCTAGGGTTTAACCAGCCTGACATTGTCTTTCAACCCGCAAAGAAAGATATCAATATTTTGTCTCCACAGTCAAAAAGTGTGGAGAATTTAAACTCCCTCAATATGTGCTCATACACTGCCATCACCCTCTGGGAAATTTCTCCTTCAACTCTCAGTGCAGCTTCCACTGTGCTGAAGGGTACACACTAAACGGACCCAGTGAACTGGAATGTTTGGCTTCTGGAGAATGGACGCATACGCCCCCGCAGTGTGTAGGTATGTAGACCCAATTCTTCCCATCCTCCCTGACAGCTAGAATTTCAGAGGGGAGAATAAACTTCCTCCACTTAAAAACCAATGAAGGCAACCCTTGCTGTACAGTAGAAAATTGACAGAACACTGTACACCAGCTATAATGGAAAAAATAAAAATCATTATAAAATTAAAAAAAAAAAAAAAACAGTGAAGGAGTTCCCTTCACGGCTCAGTGGTTAACAAACCTGATTAGGATCCTTGAGGATGAGGGTTCAATCCCTGGCCTCACTAAGTGGGTTAAGGATCTGGTGTTGCCATGAGCTGTGGTGGAGGCTGCAGACATACACGGCTCGGATCCCACATGGCTGTGGCTGTGGCGTGGGCTGGCAGCTGCAGCTCTGATTCGACCCCTAGCCTGGGAACCTCCATATGCCACAGGTACAGCCCTAAAAAGCAAAAAAAGAAAAAAAAGGGAAAAAAATAGAAAAGTACAATGAACATCTACATCAGATAAGAAATTCTGGTTATTACTATTACCCATCAACTAGAGTAATACTAATTTTTATTTTCATGGTATTCTGTATCTGAGAGTGAGGGAATTGGTTTAATTCTTGATTCTCAGGCAAAAGCTTTATAAAAAGATCCCTCTTTGTTTACGGCGAAGTGAACTGGGTACAATGATGATTTAGGGGCTGGGTATTATTAATATGACAATTTTACCATTCTTTAAAAAGAAAGTTAAAAAAAGGAGATGTTCGGATCTTTCCAAATAGCTACCGAAAGTACCACTTAACCAACTAAGTTCACCACCTTGCCTGACACTTTGAGAAGGTGTAAATTGCTGTTTGCAGCATCCTGAGGCTTCCAAGGTACTGGGCCTAACCCAAGGTTATTGTTCTGTGGTTGTTTTCAGCTGTTCAGTGCCCAGCCCTGAAGTCTCCTGAGCAAGGGAGCATAACCTGTCTCCACTCTGCAGAAGCATTCCAGTACCAGTCCAGCTGCAGCTTCAGTTGTGAAGAGGGATATGCATTAGTTGGGCCAGAGGTGGTGCAGTGCACAGCTTCGGGGATGTGGACAGCCCCAGCTCCAGTGTGTAAAGGTGAGTTTCAGGCAGTTGGGGGATGTACAATGTCCACAGATGAAACTGAGCTTGTGGAAAAACTGGCCTGAATCACCAAAACTTGACTCCCCTTTTACCTACCACTCAGACAGAGTTTCCTACCTAGGCCAGGAAAATAATGTGGTCTCTAGAAAAACAAGAGGCTGATTTTAAATAAGATTTAAAATTCCTCCTATGCCCCAATTTATTGTCTTCAAGCAGTTTCAGGATGGCCTCATTCATAAATTTCACCTGCGAGGGACAGGGCTGCATCTATATCTGTAAGTAGACACTGGAGGGCCCACCAGGACAGGTTTATAGAGGTAAAGGCAAGGGAGGACATTAGAAAAAGCTTAAAGGACTTTTTTTTGTTTTTGTCTTTTTGGCTTCTCTAGGCCCGCACCCGCGGCATATGGAGGTTCCCAGGCTAGGGGTCTAACAGGAGCTGTAGCTGCCGGCCTTCGCCACAGCCCCAGCAACGCGGGATCCGAGACGCGTCTGCGACCTACACCACAGCTCACGGCAATGCCGGATCCTTAACCCACTGAGCAAGGCCAGGGATCGAACCCACAACCTCATGGTTCTTAGTCGGATTCGTTAACCACTGAGCCACGAAGGGAACTCCAGGACTTTTTTTTTAATAAAGAGATTCGGGTCACGCTGAGGACTGGCACTCTAAGTCTGGACAAACATCACCAGGGGCTCCTGACCCTTACGGGTTCCTAGCTCCCACCTGGACTTTCAGAGGTGGTTTCATCGTTGCTCTCCAGCCGTGGCCATGGGCTTTCTCCTTCCTCCATGCCTTTCCCTCTGTCCTTGGTTGTTTTCTCCAGCTGTGCAATGTCAGCTTCTGGAAGCTCGTAGCAAAGGAACCCTGGACTGTGTCCATCCCCTTACTGCCTTTGCATATGGCTCAGCTGCAAATCTGAAGGCAAACCTGGCCATCTTGTGTGGGGCTGGGGCACACTCTGCTGTGTTGGCCCTGGCCCAGGAACTGCACCCTTGCCCGCCTGTGAGGGTAGGATTTTTTCATTAGCAGCCTCTAGTTCACCTGGGAAGGAGTCACGTCACAGTGGAAAGACTGAGGGCTCTTGGAAAAAAAAAGGGATTGAGGGCTCTTAACGTCAGAATGACCTACTCCAGGCTCTGACACTGAAACAGGTTGTTCAGCCTCTGGGAGGTATGGTTTTTCTCCTCCTTGAAAGGAGCTATGTTGTAAGGAGCTTTTGTGAGGATGAAGTACGTAAAAAAATACAATTAAATATGATGTATAAAGTACCTAGCAGAGAGCCTTTGTTTCTCCCTCTTTTTTCCCCTCCCTGCCTCACTGGCATATAGAAGCTGTGGGACAATGCCCTTCCTATAATCCAGATGGAGTCAGAAGAGTGGCTATTGGGACCAAGAAATTGCTTATCATAGCCCTGGGTGGTAGCCTTTGGCAAAGCATCAAAGAGACACTGCATTTGAAAAAGGAGGTTATGAGAGTTATCTTGCGGCTCAGCAGGTTAAGGATCCAGCATTGTCACTGCGGTGGCTCAGGTTGCTTGCTGTGGCATAGATTTGATCCTTGGCCCTGGGATCTCCTGTGTGCCTCGGGTGTGGAGAAAAAAAAAAAAAAGGAAGAAAGAAAAGAGGTTATGAGACAATCTTAGGCAATTGCATAACACCACAAAACTGAATTCTGTTCAATTGTGCAATTGCTTCACGCCTTCTTCCTATAAATCAGAAAGGGGGACAGGAATAGTGAATTCTGGGAGACCTGGATTATAAACCTAGCTCTGCTGCTGTCTAGATATGAGACCTCAGGGATGTCACTTAAAATATCTGAACCTCACTTTTCTCATCTGCAAAGTAAGAGAGAAACACTAGAGGTCTTAAAAACCAGAGGTCTAAGGTCGCAGTGTAAGGACAGTCTCTATACCCTGAAAAATCTCAGGAATATCCTGGAGATGAAATGCTTTATCAAGGCAGAGCACGAGGACACCGGTCTTTATCGGAACTGAGGTTACCCAGGGTTTAATTGTGCTCAGGAACTGACCTTGGGCTGTACTCACTTGGCAACCGAAGTCTGATTAGGATGACATCCTGTGTTCCAGAGACAGGATTCATTCAGGATCGTTTTATAGGGCTAGGTAAATAGCGTGTCAACAATAAGCTATGTTGTTCCAGCTTTTTCCTTAAAAGTCCAGTCTGCTCCATATCTGCCCTTTCCAGATCCAATTTCACAAATACTGCCAATGAATATTTAAAGAGAAGCTTTGATGGAGTTCCCTAGTGGCCCAGCAGTTAAGGATTCTGTGTTGTCATTGCTGTGGCTGGGGTTTGATCCCTGCTCTGGGAGCTTCTGTATGCCGTGGGCACGGCCAAAATGAATACATAAGTAAAGAGCAACTTCGATGTCCCAAGCGCTGCCAGGCTCTGCAATACCACTGTGGATGATTAACATCAGCGTCGAGGACACTGCCGTCTAAGAGGTGGAATTACAGTAGTGCACGAGCAGCTCAAGAACAGGGCTGTAGGGGTGCATAGGAAGAGCTCCTCACCCCATCTGGGCTGGGCAGGGAAGGCTTCTTAAGGAAAGTGAGGTCTAAGCTGAGACCTGAAGAGCGGGTGAATGTGGTCCAGGCAAAGAGGGAGCATGGCAAGTGATTCCAGGCAGAGTCCCCCCTTTTTTTTTTTAATAATTTATTTTTTATTTTTTTTGCATTATAGCTGGTTTACAGATTTCTGTCAGATTTTCTAACTGCACCGCGTGGTGACCCGGTTACATGTACATATATGGATTCGTCACATGTGATTAGATATAGTTCCCGTGCAATACAGTTGGATCTCCTTGCTTTTCCATCATTAAAGCACTAGTTATCCCCATTCCCCCCACCCCTCCCCCACCCCCTTGGCAACCACAAGTCTGTTCCCCAAGTTCGTGCAGAGTCCCCTTTTGAAAAGGGAGGATTTAGGGTTCTGAATACACTGAAAATGTGGGTCACAAAGATGTAACCTTTGTCTCCCGGGGCTCTTCTGAGAAGGGACTGAGCCCTTCCATTTTCAGGTTTCAGATGATACCTTTTTCCATTTAGCCATTTCCTGCGAGCCACTGGAGAGTCCTGTCCAGGGAAGCATGGATTGCTCCCCGTCCTCGAGAGCATTTCGGTACAACACCAGCTGTAGCTTTCGCTGTGCTGAGGGCTTCACGCTGAGAGGCGCTGACACAGTTGGATGTTCTGACTTGGGACAATGGACAGCACCAGCTCCAGTCTGTCAAGGTACTGTGACACATAACATTCCCTGCGTGTCCTCTCAGCTTGTTGAAGACATCAGCATCCTCATTTAGCTCCGTCACTCATTTATTATTCAAATCTTCACTAAGAATCTGCTATGTGCCAGGCCCTTTGTGCTGGCACTGGGGATGAAGTGGTGAGTGGAGGCAGTCCTAGGCACGTGTCCATGCAGCACCCTGAAGTGCAAAATGAGGGCTGCACTGATTGACACAGATTGGTGTGAAGGAGGGAGGGTTGGCAGGAAAGAATGCTGCCTGAGGGACAGCATGGATCGGTGGAAGAGTAATGGCAAGACATTTTGGTCCAGTTCTGTCATTTCCTGGCAATGAGCTTTTGGTCTCTCTGAAGCTCAGTGTCATCTGCAAAATCAGAGTACTATGATCTGTCTTACCTACCCTCCTCACTAGTGGTTGTGTGTTAATATATGCAAATGCAAGCTTAAAACTGCTATGAGCTTTACAAATAGGTAAGATAATGATGATGATATTACGTTGTAAATAGAATCTGTGATCTGATTTTACAAAATGACCTCTAATTTGCTCTTATGAGAGAATCAATTTATAAGTAAATCACCAGGATCGTTTTTTTTTTTTTTTTTTTTTTAACGAGGGACACCCTACACAGAATTCCTGTCCCAGCATTGGAATATTGCCATTTCACGTGAGATCCCTGAGAAATTTATGTGAATTCCCAGGGTCTTCCCTGATTTTAAAATGAGGCAGTGGTTTGAAAGCAGGATCTCAAAGAGAGATTTATACACCCATGTTCATAGCACATTATGCATGATAGTTAAATTGTGGAAGCGAGCCAAGTGTCCATCACAGAAAAGAAAAGAAAAATGGGGCTTTACAATGTAATATTGTTTGGCCTTAAGATGGAAGGGAATTCTGATCTATGCAGCAACATGCATGAACCTCCAGGATGCTACAGTGAGTGTAATGAGCCAGTCACAAAAAGACAAGTACTGAATGGTTCCACACCTATGAGGTACTTAGAGTTGTCAGAATCATAAACACACAAAGTAGAACAGTGATTGCTGGGGGCTGGAGGGAGGGGACTAGGTGGTTCCTGTTTAATGAATATAGAGTTTCAGTTTGAGATGCTGGAAACTGTTCAGGAGATGGATGGTAGTGATGGTTGAATGTATTTCACACCACTGAAGGGTACACTTCAAAATGGCTAAGTGGGGAGTTCCCTGGTGGCCCAGCAGTTAAGGATCCAACATTGTTAATTGCTGGGGCTCGGGTTTAGTCTCTGACCTGGGAACCTCTGCATGCCACAGGTGCAGCCAAAAAAAAAAAAAAAGGTGGCTAAGTGGTAAAAGATAAGTTTTGTGCTCTGTGTATTTTACCACAATAAAAAAACGAGGCAGTAGACGAACAGCTCACGGGGCACCATGACGGTGCAGCTTAGTGAGGGTAATGGGATGTGTTGGGGATATATTGTCTGAGAGACAGACACGCTTAAAAGGGAGGGATCTTAAGAGTCACAGGAGGAGTTCCCGTCGTGGCACAGTGGTTAACGAATCCGACTAAGAACCATGAGGTTGCAGGTTTGATCCCTGGCCTTGCTCAGTGGGTTAAGGATCCGGCGTTGCCGTGAGCTGTGGTGAAGGTCGCAGACGTGGCTCGGATCCCGCGTTGCTGTGGCTGTGGCGAAGGCCGGTGGCTACAGGTCCGATTAGACCCCTAGCCTGGGAACCTCCATATGCCACGGGTATTTTTCTCTCACAAATAATATCATGATAAAAATTCTCTAAATTGATTCTTAAGATACATCTTGATTACATAGCATAGATTCTTGGGTCCAAAAGTATGATTTTTTAAAATTACAGGTACATATTGCCAAAATGCTTAACCATGGTTCAACATTTTCCTTATAGAGTCCTGCATTTGGCATTGTGACTAAATGATGCTTTTCTCATTCTCCAAGTTGAACATGATCCATTCCGAAACCCTTCCTCTTGGCACTAGAAAGGATTAAGGGGTTGAAATCAACGAGTACTCGTACATTACTGTTCCTCATTTCCTTACTTTCTTCCTTCCTCACTCCTTAGCATTGCAGTGCCAGCATCTTCTGGCCCCAGAAAAGGCCCAGGTGAACTGCTCCCATCCCTTGGGTGCCTTTAGGTACCAGTCAACCTGCAGCTTCACCTGTGATGAAGGCTTATTCCTGGTGGGAGCAAGTGTGCTGCAATGCTTGGAGACTGGGAACTGGAGTGCCCCTGCTCCAGAATGCCAAGGTAAGATGAACTCTTTCTAGCGTCTTGGAAGTTGTAGGCTTATTTTCAAAAGCTATATTTTAAAAGTGGTGATTGTCTGGGGGACAGAAGCTTGAAATGGAATGGGAAATTAATTAACATGATCATTACATAACCCGGGGATCCCAAATGCAGATGCCTTCAAGGGCTAGGCCGTACCACAAGTGACAGGATGCTTGGCAAAAGGACATGGGAATGGCCTCCAGACGACTCTGTACTAGGGCCTTTGCCAGGACCTGCAGGGTCCTCCCATGAACCAGGTGAACTGTTCTCACTTGGCTAAAGATAGTATCTGGAAACAAGGCCAGAGGGAAAAAATGGCCTAAGGATGGTTGTCCCAAGGATGACCTGGCAATTTACTCCTAGGAACCACAGAGTATAATGGTGGACGGGGGGCAACTCGTGTGTATAATAATGAAATGGGAGGGTAGAATTTACAGGTACCTGGCTACAAATATCCTCCAAGATTTGTGAAAGATGGGAGACATACACTTCGGATAAAGTGAAGACTGATGAAAAGAGGAAGAAACTAATCTAAAAATGCAAAGTCACAGGAGTTTTCGGTGAAAAAGTGCAATATATATGCATTATATTTGCTATAAAATAAAGCCAGTTATCATATGATATAGACCTGGCTCTAATCATCTGTGTTTGGAAATTGAAAGAAAGATGTATTTTTTTAATATTCTCCATCCCTTTTTCTACTCAATATATCCAATTATTTACTTATGTTTATCACAAATGCTGCTTTTAAAAAGATTTTTATTGGAGTTCCCTTCATGGCTCAGTGGTTAACGAATACGACTAAGAACCATGAGGTTGCGGGTTTGATCCCTGGCCTTGCTCAGGGGATTAAGGATCTGGCATTGCTGTGAGCTGTGGTGTAGGCTGCAGACGCGGCTCGGATCCCACGTTGCTGTTGCTGTGGCTGTGGCGAAGGCCGGCGGCTACAGCTCCTGTTAGACCCCTAGCCTGGGAACCTCTATATGCTGTGGGTGCGGCTCTAGATAAAAAGGCAAAAAGACAAAAAAAAAAAGATTTTTATTTATAAAAGCTACAGAAAAACAAAACAAAAATCTTCTTAAATATCCCCCTAAAATACCCCACCCTAAAATAGACACTGGTTATGTTTCTCCATTCGTCCAAGATTTTTCCCTATCCACTCTTTCTTCTGTGCAATTAGTATTTTTATGATGCATATATATAATTTTAATAATTAAGTAGGTAAAATACTAGGCAATTCTGCACTGTTTGCCTTTGTTTTTTACTTTGTAAAGACTTCCAACATATGAGTGAAAGCGGGCAGACACATGTTTTTAATAAAAACGAAACCATTAAGGCCATACACATGCACACATACACACACCACAGTTAAGTCAACAGTGAGTGAGTGAATAAATGAACAGGCTGACAAACTCAGCAGATTTATCTGGTGTCCTTTATCAACAGGCACCAGAGAGCATGGCAAGCCCCTGGGGTTAGGGCTGGCACACCCTCAGAGCAGCAGAGACCAGGGTGAGGCTCGAGACCTTGGCTCCTCAGCTCTCACCCTGGAGACACTGAAGCCTAGATATGCTACAAAGTCTACACACCTTTGGGGAAGAACTTGGAATCCCTGAGGAGGGTGTCACAATGATCAGCACCCTTCCAGGAAACCCTGGGTTGTATAGGGCACAGATTATATAAGTTCATTGCCCCACGCTGTCCTGCCTGTGGGCGTTTCACAGGGAGGAGGCTGACACTTGCCACCACTTCCTGTGACCTGCCAGTTCCCTTCCACTTTTAGTTCTTTGTTTATTCTGACTGAACTTTCTCCTCTTGCTGCTGGGTGTGCATCAAGTGAAATACCCAAATACGGTCTGGGCAGGAAGGTACCACGAGGCTTGCAATCTGCTAGTTGCTATAATACTCCTAAGAGAGTGTTACCAGACAATTTCCCTCTCCAATGCCTCCACCCCTTGCCCCTGTCTCTCCCCCCAGCTATCAGAAGGCAGACCCACAAAGGAACTGCCAATGGATTCATGGCACCAACACCCTTGTAATTTGTCCTTCTGGTTTACAGGCTACTTGACTTTTCTCCTCTTCACCCCCCCCAACCCCGCCCCACTGAATACAGAAAAACTGTTCAAGTGGCTGAAAGTAAACAGGTCTTCGGATAAATGGATGAGATTGGGAAGAATGTAGCTGTAGAGGAGAAGGGTAGAAAGGAAGAGAAAGGTATAGAAAATGCTCTAGAAACCTCAAGAAGTTCAAATCGGTGGCCAAAAAAATGACCCTAGGTTCATGCTTACCACCACCATCTTTGGTTTAAAGCCATACACCAAACAGTGAAGATGAAACCCCCTAAACCATGCATTCTCTTAGTCTTCGTTTTATCAATGCCAGCATGTTTAATCTGAGTTTTATTTCGTCAGTTGACAGAGGGACATCTTGTTAGCCATTAACATTTGCACAGAGTGTTTCACTTTTGAGCCTTGTAAAAATCCCGAGAGCTATGTAACGTCATGCTAGTCTCCAACTTTTCAAAGTCACGCTACTGAGATTCAGAGAGGTTAAGCGACTTGCCAAAAGTCACAGACCATGATCCCCAACCAAATCAAATCCTCTAGCACCTCAAACTCTGCGTGTATAAATTGCGGCAAAGAACCACGGGATCTCATGTATCCTTTTTCGTAAGTGAAGAAGTAGACTCATCTGGGGCTGGTCACTGTAAGCTAAGACTGGTGGGAAGAGCATTTGCAGGTGGCCAATTACACTGTGTGCCCACCTTGTGTCCGTGATTTTTAAAATACTTTTAATTTTTACCTCCAATTTAGCTAACTTACTACTTTATATAACTAAAGAGCCCGGCAAGGCAAGGATTATTATTTTTCCCATACCATAGATGAAGCCGCTGAGGTTCAGAAAGCTTATTGTCCAGAGATACATTGCTAGTGAGTAACAGTGGCAGGATTTGGACCCGATTCTTTCCACCAGTTGGTTGGAGAAAGGAGTTTTTACAGGGGAGAAAGTATTTTATGACTCCCTCTCCCTATTTCCAATCACTTGTCATTGTTTCTGGCGAGGTCTTTAGCTCTGTCTCCGAAGATGATGTCAAAGAAACAGCCACTCCCTCTCTTGACCAGGGGCCGCTGACACGACTGCATCACGATCTTTCCCAACAAAGCACCAGCTCCCTTTGAAATCACCTCTAAAGCCCCTTGTGGGTGTGTGTTTCAGGAAACCGGTCTCCTGTCAGCTGCTGCCGTTTCATATGTCCTGGTGACAAAGCACCAGGAAATCCAAACAATCATTTCTAACCCAATTCTGCCCTGGTGTGTTAAGGACACACACACACACACACACACACACACACACACACACACACACACACTGATTTCAGTTGCCGTGTTCTAAAACAATCTACTCTTTCTCTTCCTTTGCCACACCCATGGTAGCCATTACCTGCACACCTCTGCCAAACCCCTCAGAATGGAACAAAGACCTGCATCCAACCTCTCTCCAAGGACAATTTTAAGTCATTATTCTCATCTGGCTTTCCATATCTGAGATTAATAGTTTTCCTTAACTTCCTTTAGGGGCGAGAACCTCTTGATTATGAAAGGAATGGAAGGCAGTTATTCCATGTCAGTCTTAGCTCTGTGATGCTCCTTTTAATTAGGAGCTCTCTAAACTGACAGCATTTTCTCGCAACAGACATAGGCTCAGCTCCTCCTCTAGAGGTGCGATGCCCAGCCCTCGTGGCTCCAGAGCAGGGAACAATGTCCTGTCAGCATCACCTGGGAAACTACAGCTCGAATACGACTTGCTACTTTGGATGCAAAGCTGGATTCACACTCGCGGGAAACAATGCTCTGAGATGCAGACCTTCTGGACAGTGGACATCAGTAGCTCCAGCATGCAGAGGTAATGTGAAAAGGATGCCATCTTCCAGCAAGCCAGTCATGGTACATGCCTGCTGAAATCCCATCCAACCACAATGCGTGTTAGCTCCTCCACACAGTCCACACCAATCCCAGCTAGAAGTAATATGCAACAGGCCTATCACTCTTCCCCTTCCTTTTGCCCCAAACTAATGCCCTAGTACTCAAAAACCTAAAGGAGGAAACATTTGTAAATGTCCAAAATGCATTAGAACAATAGGCATGGTGAACATGAAACCAGCTGTGTGAATTTTGAAATGCAAGTTGCAATTATGTTAACTCTGCTACAGTATAAACATTCCATAGCTTCATAATTGGAACCTAAACAAAAAGATAAAACACGTAGGATCCTCCTTGAAGACCTGTTGCCCTGTGTCTCTTTCATCGATTCCCAGGAAGCACAGGGAGTGCTGTGCAATGTCACTATTGTTCAATACCGTGGATCTGAGTCAAATTTAATTTCCTGAATTGAGTTAAATTTGAGTTCAGTTTAGTTTCCTATCCACAAAAAAGGGAGAATAGCCTGAAATTCCATGAAAAATAGTTTAAAGAGAGTAGCCGTCTCTACTTCTTTCAAACTTTCAGGGGCCAGCAATGCTGGACACTTATTTTCAGAAACACATGCTGACATGCTAGCTAATCACCAGCGGCAGTGATAATAACACTTAGAATAACAGTATTTTTAAGAAGAAAAAATTCATAGATAGCATTTTTGTAGGAAAGATTGATCAGTCCGCGGCGGGTATTTATGGAACGGTCCTCTGTGCCCCTTCTAGCTCTTTGGCAGTCATTCTCTGAGTACGTGTGATGTTGGAAGAACGGGTGTGAATGTCAGAAGTGGCTCATTTCCTTTCTGATCTTTTGTATTTTACCCTCTCTACTGGTAATGCTAGCCAGGTTTCAAACGAAAGCATAATTCTCTATGTTTGTTTGTTTCTCCTGTGTTCTTCTCTGTAGCTGTCAAATGCCATGAGCCACACATTACTGGACCAATAGTGATGAACTGCTCCAACCCCTGGGAAAGTTTCAGCTATGGATCAACCTGCAGCTTCCACTGTCCAGAGGGTCAATTACTCAATGGCTCAGAGTTAACAGCGTGCAAAGAGAATGGCCAGTGGTCAACTCCCATGCCAACCTGCCACGGTATGTTTCCCATACAGATTAGGAAGTCACTTTGCTATGGAAAATAACAAAATCAGTATTTCTCCTCTGTGTATTTATGACAGTGGTCTCACTATCCATCACTGGGTTTCCCCGACATTTAATAATTGTTTCACAATGAATCAGACAGAATCTCCTTCCCTTATGCAGAGCAATGGGAATCAAATTCAGTGACTTTTTGTGGTTAATCACTGCTCTTTTTTCAGAGCTCCAACTTGTGTAATGAAATCTCCCGTTTCTGAAAAGCTCTGTGCAGTACGTCTTGAAGTTCCAAAATGTTTTAAGTTCGAGGTTATTTAATGCAGAGTCCTAATTTATTACCTTAGAAGATCTTTATTTACTGTATACTCCCAAAATACCATAGATCTTCCTTAATTAAGCTGCATTTGTTTTTAAGATTTATTTCATTCCCACCCCCTCTTTTCCTCACTTTTTCTCTAGCAACTTGTTATAACTACTTTTTGCTACATAACAGAATCTTTGATTATCCTCCGCCAAATTTCCCACAATTTATTTATCCAAACTGACATTTATTGTATCTGCCATTTAATCATTTAATTCCTTTTATTGAGTCCTTACCCTGACTCTTTTGGAAATTATGTTTGATATCTAAACATCTGGAAGAAAACCAGGCCCTGTCTCGCATCCTATTGCAGTGGTTTATGATTTGCAGATCTTCTTGTGCCAGGTCGTTAGCACTGCCAGGACATCTGATGACCTACTTGGTCACACATCTTAGGGTTCTGGGGGCCCTTCTGGGGGAACGATGATCTTCTGCCAGTACATGTCTTAATGTCTCACACATGGGTGTGTTTCTTTTGCAGCAGGGCCATTGACTATCCAGGAAGCCCTGACTTATTTTGGTGGAGCAGTGGCTTCTACAACAGGTTTAGTGATGGGTGGGACACTCCTGGCTCTGTTAAGAAAGCGTCGCAGACAAAAAGGTAAAGAGGAGATAATACTCTCCTTATTTACTTCTTTCATGTGATTTGGGATGGGGCAGTAAAACCACCATTTCAGTAGTAAATGTCTGAAAATATCTGCATTAAAAGAAAACAAGGCTGGAGTTCCCAGTGTGGCTCAGCGAGTTAAGAACCCGATATAGTGTCCGTGAGGAGGCGGGTGTGATCCCTGGCCTTGCTCAGTGGGTTAAGGATCCAGGGTTGCCACAAGCTGTGGTGTAAGTCACAGACACAGCTCAGATCCCGCATTGCTGTGGCTGTGCTGTAGGCCAGCAGCTGCAGCTCTGATTTGACCCCTAGCCTGGGAACTTCCATATGCCTCAGGTGTGGCCCTAAAAAGAAAAAAAAAATGAAATCAAGTTCTAGCAGAGATAATATCACATGAAAAGCCCTAAAAGGATGAAATAGCCAGAAAAGTATTATGTTCAGCAGTTTATCAGAAAATGTTCAGCATCTGAATCAGAAAAAAACTGGTGGAGGAAGTGAAAAATGAAGCCAGAGGTATAAAGAGCTTCTGCTTAATAAATGGCTTTTACGATAAGCTAAGAGATATGTTACTGCTCCTGAAAACTTGTGGAGCTAATTCAGGACTTAAGCAAGAAAGCGACCCAGATGGAGGAAGACTGTCTATGAGGAAAACTGTGTTTATCAGAATGTTCATCAAAAAAATAGCTCTGGCCTAGGAATTTAAAAAAGAGAGAGAACCATAAGGGTTAAAACCTCCTTTCACCGTCTGCCCCAGAAGTTCAGCCTGTCCATAAGCTGAGAAACCACTTTTAATAAGCAAATGGGACTCTTTATTAATCCTCATGGAAAGTAACTGGGGGTATCAGAGGGGTCAGGAGATCAAATCCAGGAACTGAAAGTGCCTACGTTAAAGTACCTGACAGGAGTTCCCATTGTGGTACAGTGGAAACGAATCCAACTGGGAGCCACGAAGTTGCGTGTTCAATTCCTGGCCTTGCTCAGTGGGTTAAGGATCTGGCACTGCCGTGAGCTGTGGTGTAGGTGACAGACGTGGCTCAGATCTTGCTTTGCTGTGGCTGTGGCCTAGGCTGGCAGCTGTGGCTCTGATTTGATCCCTAGCCTGGGAACTTCCGTATGCCATGGGTGCAGCCCTAAAAAGCAAAAAAAAAAAAAAAAAAAGAAAAGTATCTGACAGCACTGTCACAGGATTGAGATTTCAACACCTATTTTTAACTGCTCCGGAGAAAGACCCCTTGTTCCCTACTCACAGGCTCTCTTCATTCATAGAAAGCCTCCATTGCATTGCTTGCAATGGTTTTCTAAAGTTCTTTCAAATACTCTCCTGTGATTAGTGAATAGGACAAAAGACAAAAGTAACATCTTTGCTTAAAGACCAAAAAGCTACAGCCAGTCCCTCTGCGCAGCATCTGTGCTTGCTTAACCAAATCTAGAAGGTGGAGTCAAGAGCTCCTGAGACCTGCATCCTAATCTCCACTACCACGTAGGAATCACATTATTCCTGAATTTCCCTCAAGTTCTTTCTTTAGTTCAGAGCATATCCAGGGAGCCCTCTGAACCATGGAGAGGGACCAGCAGCCACCCATCCTCCAATATCTAAACAATAAATAAATCCATTCACGGGGTTAGGGAGTTTTCCCTTGACCCATCCCAATTTGATTTTAAATTTCTAGGGTTCCGTGGGCAGATACTCTGTGGCATATTCTGTCCCTCTTCTTCAGATTCAAAATGCACATTCATTATCCACTGAAGTCGCAGTCATGCCTCATAGCAAATATACTTGTTCGTCTTCATTGCACCTAATATTTTCTAAATTTATTTCCCCTTTTTACGTACTCAGGAGACAGTTGACAGACCTGCTGCCATGTTGGAAGTTTCCACTATCACAGTCCACGATTTGGATTAATACAGGAGGCCCCCCCCAATCACATATGTGACCCAGGAAGGAAACCACCTGCCATTAGGCTGGTTTGAATTTGTTTATAAAATTAGTTTGCCTGACTAATGGTTGTCACAGGATGCAAAGAGAGGGGGTCTCAAGAGTCAAAGAAATGAGTTTTGAGAACCAGTGTTCTCACAACAACCACCAAAAGTAGCCAAGGGGCTGAAGGCAGAGAGCAGAGGTAGAAGGAGAGGTTGTCGCTGAAAGGAAAGAGAAGGATGAGTGAATTGCAGAGTTACATACTTTCAAATGTTTACTTTAGTCTAAAACAGGACCTACCTCTCAGGGAGCAATTAGTCCCAACGTACCCCTCAGAGTGAGCCTATCTGGAAATCAGTCTGCTGACTTTTCCCAGTAATTCTCATCACTGATGACTTTTCTCCTTCATCTCATTTTTTTCCCTTAAACCAATCTTTTGTGTCATCTTGCTTATATCAGATGATGGAAAAAGCCCCTTGAACCCTCAAAGGTAAGATGCAAATGTTTTATCATTACGTTTTCTTAGTTTGACTTTTAATTCACTGTAGTATGTCAGAATGATTTATACAGATGTCCCCTTTTTTTGCAACAAACTTTGTCAATGTCCCCTTTACTAATTCTGAAGTAAAACACACATAATACATCCTAACAATATGTAATGTCTTTAAAAATCAATAAGTGCCCTAATCAAAATATAAATCAGACATACGAGGGAAAGTGACTTAGAAATAAAATGCTAGAGGAGTTCTAGTTGTGGTTCAGTGGGTTAAGAATCCTATATAGTGTCCACGAGGATGCAGGTTTGATCCCTAGCCTCACTCAGTGGATTAAGGATCTGGCACAAGAAGCTGCAGCATAGGTTGCAGATATGGCTGGGATCTGGTGTTGCCGTGGTTGTGGCGTAGCTCTGCAGCTCAGCACCGATTTGGACCCCTAGCCCAGGTGGGTCCCTAAAAAGAAAAGAAAAAGAAATAAAATCCTAGAGCTGGGGCACCACACTAGCAGATGCTATGAGGTCATCAGAGGCTTGTATCTTTGTTCAAGTAGAATCACGGTGAAGGCAATAGCCATAAAGGCCAACTGACAGGAATATTCTTTTAGTGACTCAAACAGTATCAGAAGCATTGCCAATGCCAACTTGATTTTTTTTTAGATGATAAATGAGTCTGGTAAAGAGCTGGAGAACCTGTTATTATCTTCCCTCAATTCACATGGCAATTACATTTTAAAAGATGCACAAAAATTTAATATTTGTATGTAAAGCAGTTAACTCCCAAGCTCGGAGATTTTTCACCTCCACAAATGTTGAGTAGATATTCTAAAGCTATATGGAGTGTGCAAGACAATTCTTTGGTGCCCCATGCATAACAGGACACCCTTGGCACTAGCCCTAAGTGCCAATAATAAGACTTGAACATTATGAAAGTCAAAATATTCCCACGGGGAGCCATACTACCATTCTTTGAAAACTATTGCCATATGGTCAAGAATAAAGGCTGGAATTTTATAAGGATTTTCTTTCACCAAGAAGAAACTACAGCAGGGGGTGCATCGTACTAAAGCATCAACGACAACTTAACAGGGGTACAGAGCACAATGCATTACCCAGAGATGTTCAGTTGGACCTTGAAAATCCTTTGGCTTTTATTCTTCTCTACCTCTAAAAGCAGAGAATTCCAGGGGTGGGGCGGTAATCCGTGGCCTCTGAAGGACCATGCGCAGGACTGGGGCCGAGAACAAAGCACCACATGGCAGGTCATCTTTGTGTTTCTGTTCTTTAGCCACCTAGGAACATACGGAGTTTTTACAAATGCTGCCTTTGACCCGACTCCTTAAGGTAAGTCACCTATGAAGGTGTTTTTGAAGGAAATAGAATAGTAGGGGAAAGAGGAAGAATATAAAGCTTGGCTTTTCTTTATATAGTCCTGAGTTACGTTTTAAGCATGCATTCAATTCTTAAGCTGTGCAGGGAATTGTGTTGGCAGTAGGGGACAGGCATGGCAGTAAAGTGATAATAGAAAGTGCATTCACAGGAAGATTTCTATTTCATCTGGGATAGAAATGTTCTAACTTATTTCAGGATATATGACGTTCCCATTACAGGCCACTAGGTGGCACTGACACTGTGGTCTTGCTTGATAACCACAAGTCATGACTGCTGGAAAAACTTTACAGACTTTGTGGAACCAATTTCCCAGGTGACCTGCTGGGAAAACAAAAATAACCCGCTACTTTCTTTCTCCCAAAAAAAGCTCAGCAAGTAGCTGAGTTTCCTAGCAAAAGTAGCCAAGATGGCAGGATGTCTGGAATCTAGAAAAAGCTTATACTGAGGATTAGAGCTTTCTTTATTTCTTTGCTTTGTTAAGGAAAATACAATTACTTTTAATTTTTGTCTCCTTTTCAGAGACCCTGTCCTTCTCTCGGCCACCTCACTCAACATCAGCAGGATCCTATTTTTGAACATCAGCCCTCCCGATAGACTTGACCATAACTGTAGCATATCTACTGCAGTTTTCTGTAAATACTTGTGAATAAAGGACATGGAATTTCTTTTAGATTAGCTCTGGACCAGAGCAGAAGAAGTGTACCACAAGCGCCAACTCTACCCGCCGCCCCTTCCTGCTGCATTTCCTCTTCCTCCAACACAAGCCTCAGGAAGTGGGGCTGCATGTTTCTGCAGTGGTCTGTGGGCTTTGCCCCAACTGTCGCTTGAGATACTCATTAGCTAGAACCTGGAGTATCTGACTCACCAGAAGGCCAGACTGTGGAAAAAAAAATAAGGTCTCTTTATTTTTGGATTGGGGGAAGTCATCCTCTACTTTGCTGGAAGGCAGGCGGCATCTCTGACTATGGGGAATTTCTACAGGACCTCTTGGGATCTTCAGTGCTTGCCTTTTATGAAGCCTTTTAGACCCCTGCTGAGAGCCTGAGAATTAGGACTGGAAGGTACAGGTCACTGGATAACTTCCCTCCACTGTCACTCTCCCTGCCAAAGACCCAAAGACCAATATGTGAATATCTAATTAAAAGGATTCCCCCAAATGCCACGTTTGGTTATTCGGTGTTCTGTTGAATAAGGTCTGTGTCCATCACCTTGTTTAAACCAATGTAATGCACAATTACCAATGTCCCAATTACAGCTCATCCCTTCAGTTAGCAAATACATATATATACATATATATGTGTGTGTGTGTGTGTATATATATATATATATATATATATATATATATATATATCTTACCAACCCCCTATACACACAAGAAGAAAAGCAGAAAAGCAGAAAATGTCTTTATCATCTGCCTGAATGTTCTATAGAGAAGAACAGATGTGTTTTACACATTCTTTAATTCACATGCTTAATAAATAGGTTGTGGAAAGTTACACAGTAGTTGTCTGAAACCAATACAAAAAAAAGACAGCCAAACAACATAGTTGACCTGTCTCCATAGTTGACCTGTCTCTGCGAAATGTGAGGCAATGAACATGTGACACTAGGTAAACATGCAAATAAAAATGCAAATAAAACTTGCAAATGAAAATGGCAAAATAGTCTAACTAAAGGTTAAAAGAATTTTGCAAGAATTTTGGTAATTACCTTGGAATTTAGGGACACATTGCTTTTAAAAGTTTCTCTCCTATATTGTCCAAGCATCTCTGACTGCTTACTTTTTGCCAGTCACTAGGCTTGGTATTACAGGATGATGATTATCAGATGATTATCTCCTGAGTCAGAATCTATATTTTGTAAACTCTTCCCAGGGAATTCTGATAGCTTACCAGCTCTGTGAACGACTGATATTAGAGATACAGAAGAATAAGGTCCTATTCCTGCCCTTGAAAGCTTATAATCCAGTTGGGGACACAAAAGACACCCCTACAAAGAGATAGAGGGTATAATCAGCAGTAGTATAGTATTTGAAGTGTGTGGTAGTAATTCATAAAATGGAAAAGTCAATTTGGACTCAAGGCAGGGGGCAGAAGTCTGATTGAACTTTAAAGAGTGGACAGCAAAGAGGAAGAGAATGGCATTTCTTTTTTTTTTTTTTTTTGTCTTTTTCCATTTTCTAGGGCTGCAACCGTGGCATATGGAGGTTCCCAGACTAGAAGTCTAATCGGAACTGTAGCTGCCAGTGTACGCCACAGCCACAGAAACGTGGGATCCGAGCCATGTCTGCAACATACACCACAGCTCACAGCAACGCCAGATCCTTAACCCACTGAGTGAGGCCAGGGATCGAACCCGCAACCTCATGGTTCCTAGTCGGATTCGTTAACCACTGAGCCATGACAGGAACTCCCAAGAATGACATTCTAAGTTGGCCAAATAATATAAGCCAAGGAGCACAGACAGAAGACTACACAGGGAAGTGGAGCTGCTGAAAGACCTGACATCCCCGAGACCTCACCTGAAGTGCTAAATTACCATGTATTGAATCTGTTGAGACAAATCATAAGACAGAAGCTTAGAGGCATGTAGATTCAGGGAACCCTGGATAAGTCATAATGATGCTTCAGACAATATAATTCTCAGATTCTCGATAAGCAGCAAAACCACATCTCAAGCTGTATGATGCAGCCGGGTCCTCCAAAATCTATAAGGGGCCCTGGAGGCAGAAAAAATATAATCATAGTAATAAACCTGTGGCTGTGTGCTTTCCAATTGCTGGCGACTATAAACTTCACAGTGTTCTTTTACCCTCCCAACAGCCCTAATGAGGAAAACTATTATTGTCATCCCTGTTTTACAGATGTCAAAACTGAGCTCCAAAGAGGCTAAGTAACTTACCCAAGAGCACACGGCTAGTAGGTGGGATTGAAATTTGGTCCAACCGATTCTTTAGGGAAGCTCTTTAAGCCCTGTGCTCTGCCTTAGGTGGCCACTGCCCTAATCCAGACAGAACTGTCCGTAAAGTCAGTAGAGTGGGCCGGGCCAGCAGGTTCCACGTGTGCTCATCCGCTTGCTTCCTCACCACCTGAAAATGCAGAATTTCTGTGCCTAGTAACAGGGCATAATGCCGTTTTCCTTAGATCAGAAGAAGTGTGGTACGGTTGAAGGTTTGGGGTCCCACTGCATTGGGAACTGCAGAGGGTCTGGCAAGTGTGACCTCTGACCCAGGCAGTTGTTATGTTGGCTGGGGCTGGCGAAGGGCTCCTGCTGGAGGGCTTAGCAGGTGGAAGTGCGGGAGAACAGTTTTTGCCCTGTTGCATGAATCCTGAGCATTGCCTCGCCTGATAGAGCCTCTGATCTCCGTCCCTCCTTGATCTGTAGTAAAACACTCACTAACCCGGTTGCTGTCCCTAATCCCTTCAGTCATTTGGGGCAGTGACTTAGCCAACCCCTCCTCCGCCTGGAAAGGTCCCAGGAGGTGGGCACAGCCCCAGGCTGCAGCCCCCGCTGCAGCCTCCGCCGCCGCAGCGCCCCGGGTGAGCCCAAGCGGAGGAGGACACTGCCACCCGCAGCCTGCCTGAGCTCATTGCAGTGCCGACGGCGGACAGCCGGCGAAGCGAGCGAGCGCAAGGCGCAATCCGCCTCGGCGTTGCACCCTCCCTGGGATAGTGGCGGCAGGGAGGAGCAGAAAAGGAGCCATGCTCCCAGCTTGCCCTTGCCTCTGGGTCCTCGTGGTCCTGGGCACCAGCTGGGCAGGCTGGGGAAACCTAGGGGCTGAAGCAGCGCGGCTAAGGCAGTTCTACGTTGCCGCTCAGAGCATCAGCTGGAACTATCACCCTGAGTCCACACACCCGAGGTAAGGCAGGTGTGGTGTCCGGCTGGGCTTCTCTAGGAAAGATAATCTATTTCTTTTAGAGAGTATTCTTTTCGGAATTCCTTTGCCCCCCCCCACACACACCAACTTCAGGTAGGTAAATGCAATTAATAGGAAAGTATAATGAATAAACTAAACCTGGTGGGTGCTCATTTTGCCCACAATAATACAGTTTACCATTGTGAGGATATAGAAAATATTGTTTGATTGCCTAGATATTGCTTTCAAGAGTTTGTTGTTAATGTAGTTTTGTTAGCACGATCGATTGCTGCTTTAATATATTGATTGATTCAAAAGCACCAGGTACCTAGGTCATTAGCCCTTCTTGCAAACTCCTGTCCCAGATTTTTAGTAGTCTGGTATTTTTATTAAACTTCCATTTACCTATTATATTTATTCCACATGGCTTTATCTTCTAAAACTAAAGATGTATACCATGTACTTTATTATAAAATGATTATTCAACAATTGCTATAATTTGGGGTTTTGTTTCCTTATGAATGACTTTCAAAACATTATCAGTTCATAAGAACGGATATTGTTGTTCTTTTCCCTTTTTTCTGCTTCATGTGACTCATCATTTTTCTCTCATTCTTAATCACTCCCTGGGATATGGTCTAAACTGGCTATTTTGGTGGAGTCTCTATTAAATAAGCGCATATGTAGCTAAGAGGGGGTTTAAAAAATAAAAGTATATTTGAGTCACAAAACTGTTTTTCCTAATTGAAAGGTTTCAAACAGACTTCCCAGAAAGTAAACAAATTATAGGTTCTACTCAATATTTCCAGTTAGCTATATTTTTTATTTCTTTTAATGATAAACTGCTATGTTGCAGTTTTCTTTTAACATCACAGTTTAAACAATTGTGAAAGATGTGTTCCTCTTTTACAGTTTCGAAACCAAAGCGATCTGCCAAGAAAATATTGTAAAATTTTAAGTCTTTTAGTGCATAATATTGACCCTTTTAAAATCTCTTCTTTGGAACTGGGTTATTTTGGGGCATTACATAGTATCTCGGTCTTGTAATAATAAGAAATCTCTTTTTAAAAAAAAAAGTCATTGCATTTCATTGTGATAGTCTAGGTCACACTCAGGTTAGGGCACCACTACTAAAACCCCAAAGGAAATGACAGTCTTTCCAACGTTAATTTTTCCTGCTCATGGGTAGAACATTAATTTTCTCACTGGCTCTTCTATGTCACACTGTGCTTATGGTTGCGAGTTTGTTCATTCTTCCATGAATAACACAAAAAATCACAAGCAGAATGCTGGAGGCAGTACCACATGCGCCTGATTCACATGGTGAATTCGCATCAGGAACTGTGACTAGTCATCCTGTCCTCTTACGCTGTGACTGAGTTACCAGAATTTAGGGGAGAGTTGTTCCTCTCATATCAATCAATTATAGAGTCAAAACCATACAGTGATAACGCTGCCAACTATCCATATTTTTGAACCTCAAATTATGTCATTTCTTTTGAGTATTTTTTTGTGGAAAAAAAAATCTGTATCTGGCTGCTTAAACCAAGAGCTCGTTCTAAATTGTCGTACAGCTAGGCTGATGACACTCACTATAAAGAAATTAGCATAGACAACTCCATCCTTTGCCAAAGTGTATTTTAGCACAGATATCTTTCCTTATTTCATGTAATATTGGCAAGACAATGCCTTTTAGAGATGAAATATATTTTTTATTCTTGCACTCGGTCTGAAGTGAATGTTTTTGAAAATTTCCCTAGGAAAATGTGTGCAATCACTTACATGTAGATGGTACCAGACAGTGGAAAAAGATATATTTTTTCCTCTAGGTTCTAGCTTTATATGATTTTTATTCTGAATAAGTCATCTTTAAACAGTCCTACTAAATAGAAAATCATCATGCATATTGTTTGAATTCATATCATCTTAACTTTCTGTTCAGACATATTATTTTTCAATAGCAATTCAATTGTTCAAATCAAAATAAATATACCTTGCTATGCACACACAATATACACAGTGAAACATGTTAGGAAACACACCTCTATTAAAATTACTCCACATAAAAGACTGATTTTTCTTGTAAAGATTTTTTTACTGTCATCTATAGCCCCATGTTTAAATATCTAGGGTTAGGGATGGGAGATACTTTTCAATTGTACCAAAAAAAAAAGCCACACAAATAAATAAAAGTGGACTTCCACATTAGGGACACAAGCTAACAAGCAGAATCCTAGGGTTCTTAGCATCTAAAAACTCTTAAGAGGTTCCTTAATTCATTTTCAACTTTCATGTTTTAACTTGCTACTTTTCCCCACGCCTTAAGCACCAACCTCCCCTGTCCCCAGCAAATGGTTGTCTAATTTTCACTTCCATGTGTCCAGTGACTGAGAACCTTCAATAGCTAGCCATTCCAAAAATACTTAACTCTTGCCTCCTTTAATTCTGCCTCCAAATAGTAACACTATTTTATCCCACATTTTAAAATTATGAGAATCAATACAGTTATAGATTTTCCTTCTTTCTGGGAAAATCTGAAAGCTAAAAACCATCTTTCGTTATACTTTTAAAATATTATTAACTAGTAGGTCCTGAATATTTTCAGTGTGCTGGCCCTAAACCCTTTGCAGACATCAGCTTATTTAAATTTTGTAACAGTTCTAGGAGGGAGATTTTACTATTATTCCCAGCTATCAATTATAGAAACAGAGGAAGAAATGTATTAACTAAACTTGTCAAGGTTACCCAGTTCACAAGGGGCACAGACAGGATTCAAGCCCAGATACTCTGAATCTACCACCAGTTCTCTTAGCTTCTGGGCTACATAGATGTCATGACAAATGTAATTAGCAGCCCTCTCTGCTATGCCCTGATTATAGCTGGGCCACTCTCTGGTTTAAGAAACATAACAAAGCCCAGATACTCTGAATCTACCACCAGTTCTCTATGTAGCTTCTGGGCTACATAGATGTCATGGCAAATGTAATTAGCAGCCCTCTCTGCTATGCCCTAATTATAGCTGGACCACTCTCTGGTTTAGGAAACATAACAAAACCCAGTTACGGCAAACTGGTTTACACACTTACAAGAAATTCCCCCCACCTCTCTTCCACTTTACCTTCATCTTTAAGACAAGAATAGGAACACTGTGCCTCTATCTTAGAGACTCAGAGAGTGGGACACTATCCCAGGTCTTTCCCTTCCTCCCTCTCTCTGAACCCGAAACCCTCTGAAAACAGCCCTGTGTGTCTGTGGGTGTGGAACCTGTAGATATGGAGGGTGACCACACCATTCCACTTTACAGAAGGAACTTGAACGTCTGCAGATGTGGGGGTCCTGAAACCAATCCCCCACAGATACCAAGAGATGACGGAACAATGGTTTCACCTTTTTGAATCTTAAGTTGGCCATTTATCAACTGTGTCTGCTCAGACAAGTTACTTAAATTTTACAAGACTTCATTTTTTTGGATTTTTTTTTTTACTTTGTTTGTTTTGGCATATGGAAGTTTCGAGGCTAGGGGCCAAACTGGAGCTGTAGCTGCCATCCTACACCACAGGCACAGCAATGTCAGATCTGAGCCATGTCTGTGATCTACACCACAGCTCACGGCAATGCCGGATCCTTAACCCACTGAGAAAGGCCAGGGATCGAACCCGCATCCTTGTGGATACTAGTCCGGTTCATTACCACTGAGCCACAACAGGAACTCCAGTTTTTTCATTTGTTTGTTTCCTGTATGAGTCCTAAGACTTTCATTTCATTAGCTGTCTTCCAACTTCTCAACCAGAAATAGAATCCACCATATCAACAGTTCTTTACAATGTTCCCCAGTAGCTTAAAACTGCATTTGGTGGGTGAGTTGAAAAATAGCTCACATAGATATTCAAAAAGGATTTGGTTATATCTTGAATCATTTAAAATCTAAGCCTAAAGTTTTGGTTCACACAATGATTTGGGGTGCTTTCTTAGAAAATTGATTAACAAGATTAGTTAGTGCAGACTAAATTTGTGAAAGAATGGTTGTCACAACGATATTCTTGAAGAGACCAATGATTATTTTATTAATTTCACTTGTTCATATTTACAAAATCTTGGGTTTCTGCAATTCAGTTAAAAAGACTGTTATTCCTAGTAGAAGTCTAAGGACATGAGAGATCCCTCTTTTTTTTTTTCCTTCTGTCTTTTTGTCTTTTCAGGGCCGCACCCGCGGAATATGGAGGTTCCCAGGCTAGGGGTCTAACAGGAGCTGTAGCTGCCGGCCTTCGCCACAGCCGCAGCAACGCCAGATCTGAGCCGTGTCTGCAACCTACACCACAGCTCACGGCAACGCTGGATCCTTTGAGCAAGGCCAGGGATCAAACCCACAACCTCATGGTTCCTAGTCGGATTCTTTTCCACTGTGCCATGATGGGAACTTCTTTCTTTTTTTCCTCTCTCTTTTGTTTTGATGTGAGAAGTAAATGTCACATAAGCCTTTCAAATTTATTTTATATTTCCAGTTCAAGCCCTTTTGCAACCTCCTTTAAGAAAATTGTCTACAGAGAGTATGAAGCATATTTTCAGAAAGAGAAACCACGATCCAGAATGTCAGGTAAACCAGAAATATATTTTTAAATTTTAAAAATAAAGCTCTGTGAATAATTTGAATATATAAATATTCATTTGGTGACATTTTCTAGAAATGTGTGGTTTTGTTGTTTTTAACCAGTATGTCTACATAATTTATAGGGCCCTTACTTCCAGTATTGAGAATATCAGAGCAGTGACAGCCAAGTATTAAGCCAAGCTTGGAACCTTTCCATGCATGGGGCCCTGTGCAATTGTATGGGTCACAATACATGAAGCTGGCTGTATTTAACCTTGATTTAAAAAAAAAGCCAAAGTAAACTTTTAAGTGTTTGAATTTTTATTCCTTTGTCCAACAAACTATTACTGAGCACCTGCTGGGCATTGAACTATGTGGGCACTGTGGTTGCCATAGTGGATACCTTGTCTTTCTGGAGCTTAGGGTCCAGCTTAATGTGTACAGATGAACCTTAGTAAATGACATTTTGCTCCCATCTGACTCCCTAGACTCACTTAAAGGCACTGTATATGGCTGATTCTTTTGCATCCGTCTTCCACATCTCTTCTATTCTATTTAGTGTGATGTACACAGTAGCTATCATTTTTAAAGAAAAATCTCTTCTTTTTCCTTCATCTCTTTTTTAGTTAAGGGAAAGTAGGTTGTATGGAGTTCTGGAGTCTTAAATATGGTAACATAGTTTGCAGGAATTAAAAAGGCCATTAAGAGAGACGTTGCTGGGAGTTCCTTTCGTGGCTCGGTGGTTAACGAATCCGACTAAGAACCATGAGGTTGTGGGTTTGATCCCTGACCTTGCTCGATGGGTTAAGGATCCGGCGTTGCCGTGAGCTGTGGTGAAGTTTGCGGAGGCAGCTCGGATCCCGCGTTGCTGTGGCTGTGGCGAAGGCCAGCAGCTCCAGCTCCTGTTAGACCCCTAGCCTGGGAACCTCCATATGCTGCAGGTGCGGCTCTAGATAAAGGCAAAAAGACCAAAAAAAAAAAAAAAAAGAGAGAGAGACGTTGCTCTAATTGGGTCCGCTAGTCAATAATTCACTCATCCTTTCCCCGCAACCAGGCGAAGACCTGTCATCTTCCCCAGACTCATCCTTCTTCCTGCCTTACTCATTCTGTCTTATCCTGCTTCCTCTTTGGATATCCTTTTACTTTGTCTTTCCTTGCCTGGAGCCCCTCCCTTCCATCAAAAGTTGTCAACAATATCACAGAGCACAACTTATGCTCAGGTTAACCCCCATCTAGAAAGAAATCTCCCCTTGACTCTGTCTGCCTCTTCTCTCTTTTCCTTCACTACCTTTTTCCTGTGGTATTAGTCCATTTCATTCTCTAGCATATCATTTCTTTTATCTTTCCTCCCTAATCTGCCCTAATATGAGTCCACTAAAATTACTCTCAAAAAAAGGAAACCCATGACTTCTGAGATGCTCGGCCAATGTCTGCTTTCCACTTCTCTTCCCACTTGACATGACTAGGACATTTAATCGTGACCCTTCTTGAAACTCTCTCTTTATCCCATTTCCCCAGTACCGCTTCTTCTGGTGAACAGAAATGGAAGTGGAAGATAAAGGGGAGAAGGAGGAGGAGGAACTGACACAGATAACTCCTGAAATGTGGCTCCAAATGGGAGTAGAGATAGGGTAGTTCTGGAAGGGAATGAGGGTTTTAAGGCTATTTGAAGAGTTTTATTAAAAACAAAAAGAAGAAGAATGACAGTGACTTAAAATATCTAAGTGCTTAAGGGAATAATCCAATAGAAAAGGAGAGGCTAAAGACATCTGGCTGGGAACAACTGATGGAGCCAGACTCAGAGGAAACAGGAAGTGATGGGATTCAAAGCCGAACTGGATCACCATGAGGTAGAAGAGATACTACGTCCTTTTGGTGGGGGTGGGACGGGGGCGGGTGGCTGGGCAAGGGGCCAGGCAAGGGACTAGGTGAGTCATCTTTTATTAGCAAAGTTACTAATAAAATTAAGCTTGTTGTTTTGGGCAGGAAATGAAAGCCTCTCCTGTCTTCTGTCTTAGAGTCTCTTCATTCTCATAGTCCAGCTTCACGCTTGGTATGTACAAGAGGCACTTAACTATCTCCTTAGTTAAGTTGTAGAGGGATAAAGGGAAAATGAGCTGGGAAACTGTATTCATGAGGTCTGGGAAAAGAGGAATTGGGCAGAGGTGTGGAGCTCTATTTTCTGTGACTTTTGCCAAGTCACAAAAAACACAGTGTCTGTGCTGTATCAACCATCTTGCCAAGTGCAGGAGGTGACGGAACGACCAGGTGCCAGGCTGGAGACTGTCTTCTGAATGATACAGAGACACTGAAAATTTTTGAAGAGGAGAGGACTGTGATCAAAATCCTTTGAGATGATTAATTTTTGTAGCAGTTTTCTGTTTCAATCTCATTAGTAGAAGTTGACCTTGATAACTGATTTATGTTTAAGCCTGGTGCCCTTGAAACAGTAACTTTTCTGTCAACCCTTACGTATCTCATAACGTATTTGTTTTCTGTGAACTCTAAGCATTTTAACCTCCATTTTTATGCAGCCTCTTCCTGAACTCCCAAAGTTGTTTAATTATGAACCTCTGGAGCACAGGGCCAGTATCTTATTCATCTCTGTATCCCTGTCAACTACTGCTGATGCAAGGAAGCAAATCTGCTGTAAAGGAAAAGCCTCAGAGTCTTAATAAGATCTGATGTGGACACTGCCTTTGACTAAGTGGCCTTGCACGTGCCATTGCCTGGTTCTGTGTTATTTGTACCTTTCCCTTATTTCCGGCTCCACCCATCTGGCGGGTATGATCCTAGCCATGTGCCCCATTTCTGTAAAGAGAGGCCAGAAGTTATTGTAATTGCAGGTGGGGCTAGGCTCCAGGACTGGAGGTCTGAAAAGACACATGTCCAGTCAGGTTTATGGATCTGTGGACAGGTGGAGGGGCCAGGATCGTTGTTAGGAATCCTGTGTTGGGCTTTAAAATGGCTAGCTTTGAGTCTCTGAGTCTTTTCAAGGAATATTATGAAATGTTTGTCCCCAAAGGGGTTTTATAATAGCAGCAATAATGAGCTGCCCTGTTTCTTATAACACATTATTTACCTGAGAGCAGAGGATTGGATTAACTGACCTCCTGCAGTCCTTTCCAACTCCAAATGGCATGAAATTAGGTTCAGACTGTGCTAACTTCCTGAGATTTCAGGAGAGGCCACCCCTTCCCCCAGTTTGGCTTTGGACACCGAGGAGAGGATGAGAAAGGTCTTAGACCATGTGGCTGATGGAGGAAGTAAACAGCAGCTCCAACGACATTCAGCCATGTGTTTTCTTACACGCATGAAGGTATTTGGTTTGCATTTATAAAAAGAGCTCTTTGTTTTGATTTAATTCTGAAGTAGTGGATAGGGAGGCTAAACAAATATTTCAAACTACTCATCGCAGTAAAAGGGTAAATAACTTCGAAGACTTGTTCTGGGCACCTGGTATTTGCAGCCATGTGATGACAACAAACAAGTCGACCAGGCAAGGAACCATGGCAACAAAACACAGTACAGAATATGACCACACAGTCGGCACCAGACTGGGCCTCTGGGCATTCTGGACAGCCAGTGGGATAGCCAGTGGGGGCTTCTGTTGGGCGCTGGGACTGAAGGTAGCAGCCAGAAGAGAGGGGTCACCCAGTGGATTCAGATGGCAGGACTAAAAACTGATGTGGACAGTGGGACTATTCCAGGAAAGTGGGAGGGGAGGGGGTCTGAACTGCCCTGCAGAAGGTGGTAGAGAAAGCTTTGGTTCCAGAGTCCAGAGACCTGAGTTCTAGCCCCAATGATGCCACCCCATCACTGACCTTGGGCAAGCCACTCTCCCCACTCACTTCCCAGGCTTCGTCACCATCTCTAAAATGAGGCTTAAACTAGGAGGCCTCCATGGTCCTGTGCAGAGCTAATGTAAAAAGAAACAGACAAGATGCTTCAGGCACAAGTTCAGTATAAATTCTAGGATTAGGTGTTCAGTGAAAGAAATATGACAGCAGTAGGTAGGAAGATAGGAGTTGAGGAAAGATAGCATCTGTATCTCAGAGGTCATATTTTCTCATTGCTAATAGGATATCAGTTTCTTATTTTTGCTGTAACAAATGTACACAAACAGTGGCCAAAAACAACACAAATTTATTTTCTTAGGGTTCTTGAGGCCAGAACTCCAAAATTAGTCTCACTGGGTTAATTCAAAGTGTTTGCGGAATTCTGTGCCTTTCTGGAGGCCTCAGGGGAGAGTTGTTTTCTTGCCTCTTCCCAGTACTAGGAGCCACCTGCCCTCACGGGCTCAGGTCCCCTTCCTCCATCTTCAAAGCCAGCAGGGTAACTTCTTCCAATTGCCTGCTCGGATGCGCCCCCACCCCATTTATGAGGCTCTTTCTGTTTTCACTGAACCCCCCTGGATAATCCAGGAAACACTCCCATCTCAAGTCCATCACTTAGTCATATAGCCAGAGTTCACTTTGCCATGTAAGGTAGCATATCCATAGGTCCCAGGGGTTAGAGCGTGGACAGCTCATTATTCTGCCCACCACATGCACCAAACAAAACTCTCCCACGGTGTCCTCCATTTTGGAGAACGGCACCCTCATCCACCCAGTCCTCCAAGGCAGAACCTCAACAGCCACCCATGGCAACCTGATCTCCCTAACCCTTCACCCTGTACCCAGTCCATCGAGTCTTGACAGTTTGATCTCTTAAATAGCTCTCTAGTATGTTTTCTCCTCTGTAGCTCCATTGCCCTAACCTTAAACTGAGTCACCTTCTCTCTCCTGGAGTCTTCTACCCGTTCTCTAACTGTTCACTCTGGTTTATCCCAAGATCACACGCCACAAATGCAGCCAGATATTTAAAAACCCGTATCTGGTTCATGTCACACCCTTGCTTCCAAATTAATTTAATTTGCTTAAATGAAGAGCAAAACACTAAGGGGACTACATGGGCCTATGTGACCGGACCTCTGATCTTGCCTTCGGCTTCACCTTCACGTCCTGCCTGTGTCTCTTACCTATTAAGCTCTATTTTCCCTGTGGCCGTCTGTCAGTTCTCTGAAGAGGCCAAGTTTTCCAGTATTTCAGGGCCTTTGCAAGTGCTAATCCCTCTCCCTGAAATGCCTTTGTCCATCTTGGTTGCCTCTTTGCATTTCAATTAACACATCACTTTCCCAGGGAAGCATTTCCCAAAACGATGCCCTCCAGCCTCTAAGATTAGATGAGATGCCTCTGTCAAATGCTCTTCAGCATTTGTACTTGCCTTTCATAATGCGAATCCCAGTTTGCAAGTAAATATTTGTATGATCATTTGTTAAAATCTGGCCTTCCTTCTATTTTATAAGCTCTGTGAAGACGGAGGGCATATCTATTTTACTCACACTACAATTCTGATACCTAGGATAATGTGAGCATTCAGTCAATATTTCCTGAATGATGAATAAATACATGATGGCAAGTGCAAGAGCTAAAAATCTGGAGTCAGATAGATTTAAGTTTAAATTATGGCTCTCCCTCTAATTAGCTGTATAATATCAGGTAAGATATTTAAAATCTCTGAGGTTCAGTGTGCTCATCTATAAAATAAAGATCTTAATATCTGCCTTAAAGATGTAATGGAAGGAGATTTAATGAAAGGGCTTAAAGTGCTTGACTATATCAAGGGAGACAATAAGCAGAAGGCCTGTTTTAATTATCACCACTGGAAACAAATGCCGGTTGAACCCCATGAGCACTGTAACTTCTCCCTCCTACTCCTGCGATTTCTGACAGGCAGAAGCCAACCCCATGAGAGCTTATGGATGGTTTGGAAGTGAGAACAGTCAATTGTCTGAAATACAGTTGGTGACAGGTTCTCAGGCTCTCAAGGATATCAAAGTCACTCAGGAGCACATGTTTAAAATGCAGATTCCCGAACCCACCTCCAGAGACTCAAGTTAACTGGGAGCTGATACAGTACTTGAGAATCTGCCTTTTAGTCTGCCCCCCCACACACACACTGATTCTAATACAGAAAATCCAAAGACTACACTTTGGGAAATTCTAGAATATGACTTCAAAAATCTGACTCATGGAGTTCCATTCATGGCTCAGTGGTTAACAAATCCGACTAAGAACCGTGAGGTTGCGGATTCGATCCCTGGCCTTGCTCAGTGGGTTAAGGATCCGGCGTTGCCGTGAGCTGTGGTGTAGGTTGCAGATGCGGCTTGGATCCCGCGTTGCTGTGGCTGTGGCGAAGGCCGGCAGCTACAGCTCCTGTTAGACCCCTAGCCTGGGAACCTCCATATGCCGCGGGTGCGGCTCTACATAAAAGGCAAAAAAAAAAAAAAAAAAACTGACTCATATATCAACCCTTCCCCCAACTCCCCAGACAGAACTGGTCCTTCACCCTGTCTGCTCCTATGGCACTCTGCCCATATCTCAATGGTAGCTGCTACCTTCTGTCTATCTCCAGATGAGCTTGGGAGCTTCTTAAGGACAGGGACTGTGCATTCTTATATTATTCATCATCGTTATTATTATGATTATTTTATTTTTACTATACTTAATACTAATATTATACTTAATATTTAGCACAGCACCTGGCATGATTTTTGCACCCCAACCTGCTGTCTCCCCTGTATTCCCCATCTAAGTAGCTGATATTATTTACCCAGCTGCTCAGATCAAAAATCTCTTGGTCTTCCTTGACTTCCCTTAAGTGCCACATCCAACCTATCAGTAGATATTCCTGGCTTTACTTTCAAAATGTCCAGAATCCAACATCTTCTCATGACTTCACTGCTATACATGCTGGCCCGATACAATACTGTCTCTTGTCTATACCAGCTGGTCTGCTTCCATGCTTGCCACCCCACAGACCATCTTCTACACAGCAGCTAAGGTGAAATTTCAAACCTATCAGACCATGTCCCTCTGCTGCAAAGATCCCCAGGGACTTCCCATTTCACTGAGAAGAAAATCCAGAGTTCTTACCAGGACCCTTAGGGCCTTATGTGATCTGCCTTCCCCTAGCCCCCACCTACTCTGCCAGCTCTGCATGCTCTTTGTCTGACTGTTGTTTGGATACATCGAGCTCACTCCTGCCTCAGGGACTTTGAACTTGCCTCAGGACTGGAGAATTGGTCCAGTTTTGTTCCCTCACTTCATCTAGGTCCCTGAGGTCTCCCACCTCAGAGAGATCTCAAGGGGCCACTCATCCTCCCTCACATCACCTTGTTTAGGGGAAAATGAACACTTTTCTCTTCTTGACCAAAGGTAGTAGTGTCTCCAGACACGACAGTGGGTCAGAATGGGGCAGACGTGATCAGAACTATGTCTCCTGCTCTCATAACTGGCTTTGGGCCCAAGCTACTTTCTTATCCTTATCTGACTGCATGTAATACGGAGTTAATGAGCTGGCAAAGCCTTCTAGATTGAAGATAAGCAGGTCCGCCTCAGGAGCGAGAGGAATGACTGCAATCACCGGTGGGGTTTTTTGCATGTTTTTCTTGCTTAGCAGCTCTGTGTCGGTAATCCTGAACACAGACATATTTCAAATCCTTGTTTTCACAGGACTTCTTGGGCCTACTTTATATGCAGAAGTTGGAGACATCATGAAAGTTCACTTTAAGAATAAGGCCGACAAGCCCTTAAGCATCCATCCTCAAGGAATTAAGTACAGTAAATTCTCAGAAGGTAAGGAGAATTTGATATCCCTCTGACAAGGAGAATGTACAACTATCACCAGTTTCAAACATTCAAAACCGTATCGCTGACCATGATAGAGAAGTCTCCTTTCCTGCAACTGGTAATTATAAAAATAATTGCCTTTATAGATTTCAGAGAGGAAAATGAAAAAGATTTGGACTTGGCCCATGGGCCATAGTTTGAAATACTGACATAGGACTGGCCTGATATAGGACTAGCCTGGCACGTAGATGGCACTTAGTAAGTGATATTTCCTAACAGTGGTGGTAATAGAAGTAGTATTAAAAGTCTGAATATAGTGATGTGGTTAAGACCATAAGCTCTGAAGGCAGGCTTAGGTTCAATTCCAGGTATACAGTTTCTGTTTCTATGAACTTAGCATCTCTGAGCCTCAGTTTTCTTGTCTGTAAAATGGGAATGGTCATACCCATTCTATAAAATTGCTTTGAGGATCAAATGAGATCACTTAGGTAACATACTAAGTGTGGTTCCCGGAATTTGGTAAGCCCTCGATAAATGATGACCATGATGATGAAGATAATGATGACAAGGATGGTAAAGATCATGAAGATGGTGGTGATAAAAGTGAACACATCAGCCACAAGATAGTAAGTAAGTACCTGTTGTCGATACTGTTCTGATTGTTTCCATCATGTTGATGTTCAGACCACAATAAGTAGAGGAGAGTTGTGTTAGAAAGTGATGTCAGAAAGTTACCCCTATTAAAAGAGATGTTGGTATAATAACATTTAAAAATAAATTTTAACCTTTCACAATTTATAAGTCTTCTTTTTTCTGTTCCAGTCATTTTACCTTGGAAGAGAATTGAGTAGGAGAGTGGTTTACCATGTAGGTTCTAGAACTAGACTTCTGGTGCAAATCCTGGCTCATACACTTATTAGCTATGTGACTTTTGGAAAGTTACGTAACTCAGGTGCCTCATCTTTCTCATCTGCAAAATAGGGGTAATAATCATACCTACCTCTTATAGGTTTGTTGTCATGAAGTATTAAAATAATGCCTAGTATATAATAAGCACTTTATAAATATTATCTATGATGGTAAAGTTAATTCTTCAAAATGTGTTCAAATTATATTTTTGTCAATTGCATCTCAATTACAATTTTTTAAGTATGATCAAATAATTTAATATTTATCTGATAATGTATGGATTAATAAGTGACTTTGACACTTGTTATTTCCTATGTATACTGTTATCAAACTCATTCTGACAAGGTATACATGACTGATAGTAAGTCAGTGAACTAAGCTCCCCAGGACTATTAGCATATCACTCAATCTTTGGCTTGAGGAAAAATAGTGAAGCATTAACTAAAATTTCAGGCCTCTGGGTGAGGCAGTGTGCAGTGACATGGTGACACAGTGAACAACCATTTCACCTACTTATGAAGATTCCAGATGAATCCTCAGGAATTCAGCAATGTAACTCATGAAGGGAGAACTCTCAAACTCTGCTGGGCAGGTTCCATTTCAAATGTGGGAGGAGATAAGCCTGGTGGACTTTGTATTCCAGCTAAGCTGTTTGCACAGGGAATGAACCTTGCAACATTATCCCCCTTCCTGTACTGTTTATTTGTCCCTACACTCGCCTACAGCCAGAATCACTTACGAGCAATGTTCTACAGCGTTGCCACAACTTCCACTGATCACTTGGTTATTGCCCCTGGTTGCATGAGTCTGAGAAAGATAAATACAGATTGATGGGGAAAGTCAAATTTTCTCTTGGAAATGAGATGTAAATCTAGTAAATAGGTTAAAAGTGGCTTTGTAGTAAAAAATAAAAAAATAAAACAAGCCTTCTATTCATTTTATCGGGCCCTTTGTGAAAACATCTCCTTTGTCATGTCTGACACTCACTCTCGCCCATAGCCTCTTTCCGTGGTTTCTGGAGTAGAGATAAACTACATGCTGAGTCAGCTACAAGAGAATCCACATTCCGTTGCCTCAGAGGCAGATATTTGAGAGAGGAATGGAAGCAAGTTGAAACACTATAAATGGCTTGAGAGAGGACTCAATCCTTGCCCATGTGGCCGTTCGATCTAACTGGTGAATAATCCAACCCACACAGGGAATTAATCCTTATCTGGGAACCATCTTATCTGGAAATTTATCTTAGAGCCCCAGCAAGGATTTGGAGACCTACTGCCATCAGCTAGAAGAATAAGATAGCCATGGAAATAATTCTGGCTTTAAAGCCAAAATGACCTAGGTTTGAACCCTAACTTAACCTGGGCAATTTCCTTTACCTCTACCCCCTCAGTTGTGTATCTATAAAGTGGAGACAGCAATTCCTCCCATCTAAAGTTATTGCAAAGTTTAGACATAATGTATGGAAAGTGTCTGGCACATAGTAGCACACAATAACGAGAGCTCTTTTCACCATGGTTATTTCATAGCTGTTTATAGTACAGGCATTAAATTTTGTTTACAGAAACTTAGGTGGAATGGGGGCCTTGGCCTTAAGTAATGTTCATCATTTTATTTCTACTAAAATGAAATAAAACCATACCATAGAATTTAGATGACAAAATGAACGAAAATTACACAGAAAACCTCAGTTACCCAGGCACATAAACAATGTCTTTTTTTTTTGCTTTTTAGGGCCACACCCACAGCATATGAATATGGAGGTTTCCAGGCTAGGGGTTGAATTGGAGCCACAGACACAGCCACAGCAATGAGGGATCCAAGCCACATCTGTGACCCCACACCACAGCTCAGGGCAACGGCAGATCCCCAACCCACTGAGCGAGGCCAGGGATCAAACCCACAATCTCATGATTTCTAGTCGGATTTGTTTCCTCTGCACCACAGTGGGAACTCCAAGAATGAGTAATTTTGAATAATAACATTTTCTGGATAGTTTGAGGTTTACTTCTCTAAGTGTAAGACATTTTCTTTTAATCCCTTTGGATATAAATCTTCCTAAATGTTATACTTTCCTCCCTTTCTAATCAATTAATCCAGTCTACAATGAGATTTTACAAATATTCACCAATATTAGAATTGTGTGCAGTCTAAGAGTAAAGAGAGTAAATGAAGGTCTACATTATGTCTATTGTACCGTTACAGGTAAAGATCTTGAGCTTTCATTCATGACTTTTATAACATTTACTTTTTTGCTTGTTAAATTCTTAGCTATGCTTTAGTTAGGAGATGATTGGAAATCTGAGTTCCAGCCAGGAGAGATGTTGCTGTATTTAGTATGGAAGGCACATTCTGGCCTTTGCATCTGACATAAATGCCAAGTTGTAGCTTGGTGTTTCCAAATTACTGCCAGCTGCACCCACTCCCCAGGTGTACAATGTTATACAAGAAAGGGATGAGCAACCCCTTTGAGGGGGTGAACAAATTGTGATTTGTAAAAATGCTTCCAAGAACATTACTTTCAGAAATGTACTTACTAGGAGCATATTTTTAAAGTAGTAAACAAAATATCTGCAACTTTACTTAATCATTTTTAAACTTCTTATTGCTAAGGGAATTTCAATTTGAGGCTAAAATTTCAAAAACTTTGTGGCTAGCATGTGTCGATTATAATGCTGCGCCTCTGAGCAAATTTTGTTGCCTGGTAAGATTTCTAAAGCTGTTTTGGTCAGTTATCTTTAAAATTTATTTCAGGATGAATCTTCTTTTCCTTTTTTTTGGACACATCTGCAGCACTGACAATGTGGATCTTTAACCTGCTAGGCCACCAGGGAACTCAGAGTGAATATTAATGTTATTCTTTTCTTTGATGTATACTCACACATTTGAAATGTGTGAGTTGCATTATGAGTACTATAATTCTATGATATCCAGCTGTCTACTGATCAGTTAATTCTCCAAATAATAAACAAGTAAACAACTTTTCTAGGGACTGTTCTTTGCATCTAAGTGTTGCCAAATTCTCTGTGTGATACTTAGTCTTTTAGGTTTTTCCAGAACATTCCAATGCTTGACATAATGTATTCAATTACATTTTTCACTCTGCCTCTTAATATTTTGGCCTTAATGTAGACACTTCTTTGCATATATGATAAATACTGGACACATAAATACTGGCTAATATAATAATTCTCCTAAATCTAAATCTAAACATTGTGAACTCTCCTTCAAAGAAACTTGCAGGCCCTATGCAATGAAACCAGGCTCTTTGCAAAACATCAGCCCTCTAATTTACCCACCGCCTAAATTACAGCCTCTAAAAGAATGGTCTGAATCTTTGAATGCACACACACTTCCCCAAGTTTAAGTGGAGAGGAAAAGAGCTGTCCAAAAGGATACTTAACAAGAGAAGATTTCATGAACAAGCACCCTGATGGGTGAGCCAAGTGGCTCTTTATGTAACTTCACTTGTCCAAAGCTTGTACGTACCATTTTACATTTGAAAAAAAAATACTGAGAGCCTCTTGGCAAATAATTAGTTCATCATGACAAGAGTAAACAGATCACAAAGCTGACATTGGGCTGAGCAGGAAGTGAACAGAATTAAGAAAATATGAAATGAAGGGCTACCCTTGTGCAAAGTATTTACTCTAGCAAGAAGCTGAACAAGGACTTTTTGTGCTCTAGTATAATAGTCTTTCCTGTCCATTTCTCCTCTTTTCGGTTAAGAATTTAAAATTTTTATTTTGATTACAAGGTCAAAATCATATTTGCCAAAAATGTCTTTCATAAATGCCTCCTCCAAATAATTACTCTCATTTCATACCTCATGTTCTATAGGTTGCAACGTCAAAGATACAATACGCCTGTTTTATTCTAGATGAAATGTAGAATAAAATACTTTGAAGTGGAAAGAATTAAGGCTTTGGTAAAATAATCCCCAAACTATCGCATTAGTAACCCTCCCTCAGTATGATTATAGTCTATCCCCATATGCAAATCTTTTAAAAAATATTTTTATTAAAGTATAGTTGATTTACAGTGTTCTGTCAATTCTACTATACAGCATAGTGACCCAGTCATATATATACATAAACATCCTTTTCCTCATACTATCTTCCATCATATTCTTTCCCAAGAGATTGGATATAGTTCCCTGTACTATACAGTAGGACATCATTGCTTATCCATTCGAAATATAACACTTTGCATCTACTAAGCCCAAACTCCTAGTCCGTCCCACTTCCTCCCTCCTCCCCTTTGGCAACCACAGGTCTGTTCTCTATGTCTGTGAGTCTGTTTCTGTTTTGTAGATAGCATTATTTGTGCCATATTTTAGATTCCGTATATAAGTGATATCATATGGTATGTGTCTTTCTCTCTCTGACTTACTTCACTTAATATGAGAATCTCTAGTTGCCTCCATGTTACTGCAAATAGTATTATTTCATTCTTTTTTATGGCTGAGTAGTATTCCATTATACATGTAAATCTGTATCCATTCATCTTGTGGTAGTATAATAACAATTAAAATCACTCATTCAGTTACTTGAAGTTTATCTTATATTTGACTAACATGTGAATGTGAAATTCTTGGTAATTTTCTCTGGTCAATGAAGTAGACATTAAAAACCACTGTGAGTTCAAGTAAACCTGGATATGAAATTCTGACCACTTAAAACTAAGTTTTATATTGTTGGACAGTCAGTTACACTGCTTCATCTGGCATGAGTTAGTGCTGCTTCAGCAGTTCTTAGATAACTGTACTGGTTGGTGTCATTACAGATGAACATGTTTTGACTATGGCTTCTCCAGTGAAGTGGCCCCAGAAGAAATCCAGAAGAGAAATCCATCACAACCAGGGCAGCAGCATGTAGCCTACTCTTAACTGGGTTGTGAGCCCCTCAGCATCTCAGGCTGTCTTCTTTACATTTGTGCCCTGGCATCTAGCACAGACCCTGGGGCATAGAAGATGATGATGATAACCACTACTGAACTAAACAGAGGGCCTGAGGACTAGATTAGAAAGTAGAGACCATGTGTTATTTTCCTCTTCCTCTGAAACTTACTGATTTTGCTAGTGATTATGAGCAGTCACCTAATCTTGCTACCAGTTCTTAACCCTTTAGAATAGATACATCGCCAACTTCCATCTTTCTCAGGCACAGGAAGAGAACTTCGGAACGCAAGGTTCATCATATCAGAAACAAAACACAAATGAAAGAGGCTATGTCTATTTTTAAATGGTTGGGAAAGGAAATAACAAAAACACTAAAATGTATTAGCACAGGTTGCCATAGCACTGGTTAAGTGCCAGATATTTTACATATATTTTTCAGTCCTCATAATCCATCAAAAATGGTATTGCTAGAATATTAAAAAAAAAAATGGAGTTCCAGTCGTGGCTCAGTGGTTAACAAATCCGACTAAGAACCATGAGGTTGTGGGTTCGATCCCTGGCCTCGCTCAGTGGGTTAAGGATCCGGCATTGCCGTGAGCTGTGGTGTAGGTTGCAGACGCGGCTCGGATCCCGCGTTGCTGTGGCTGTGGCGAAGGCCGGCAGCTACAGCTCCTGTTAGACCCCTAGCCTGGGAACCTCCATATGCCGCGGGTGCGGCCCTAGATAAGGCAAAAAAAAAAAAAAAGAATATAATCATATTACCTTAAGTTATGAATAGAAAACTGAAAGCAGGGTTAAGAAACTTTCCTAAATTCACACAAGTAGCAAGTGGGACAACCATGCAATATCGATTTGGCCCCCAAACTCTTATACTTTTCCCATGAGTCAGCAGAAGAAAGTATCATTAATCATATGATTTCACAAATATTTAATTATCTTCTCAATTTTTAAATAAATATTTGTGTAATTATTTGGTGTGTATCAGAGATCAGGGAATAAGTAAACTAACACAGAGGCTGATATCTGAAGTGTAAGCGCACGTTTATCCAGAGGAAGAGAGGAAGAACTTCAAAAGTTATCTTTCACTCCACAAAGAATAACACACTTTGCCTTTTCGAGAGCTTAGGAATGCCATTTTCTACTAAAGGAATCCCCTATTACACCACAGTTGAAACAGTGGCAGCAATGCCATTTTTTAACTTCGTAAGGTCACTAAGCATGAAGCATTGATTAAGGGTCATCAAGCTTGATTGAGTAGGGCTCTGGTCAACAATTTGCCATGCCAGTTCCAGCCAACAAGCGAGGTTTGACCTGAGATGGCAACTCTCCTTATCAGTCCTGTTTGTGCTTTGCAACCTAAAGCAATTTTGCAACTTTATGGAGATAATCCCTCCTGTTTATATGAGCATAGACTCTTCCTCATAAACTCTTTTTTTCTTTTGGATTTAGACTGGAATGATATTAGTATTCATAGGAAGTTAATTCAACTTTGAACGTTTCTCAGCTCTTGATAATTTTAACACTCAGATTCTTTTTTATCAACAGAGTGAAAGTTCAGCCTATTAAACAGTGGTTATCAGTGTCAGAAAGACAGCTTTTGTAGGGGAAAAAAAAAAAAGATACCACAGAGTCCCGTGTTTGTTAAGCTTTTCACTAGCACAAGATGCCTACAGTAGCCAAGAGGGTAATTCAATGAAAAAATGAGTCTAGTGGGGACTGGTGATCAGAAAGCCAGTGTCCTATCTGAAGGGGGCAGCCAGGAAACAGATCCAGACAAATTCTATGCAGGAATTTTGTCCAGTGTCACCAGACCTTGAGGTTTTATTTGTTGTTGTTGTTCTCTAAGAGAAACCAGCAGTTGAGATACTTACATAAATCTTCATTTTTTTTTTTTTGTCTTTTTTAGGACCGCACCTGCGGCATAGGGAGGTTCCCAGGCTAGGGGTCCAATCGGAGCTGCAGCCGCCAGCTTATGCCAGAGCCACAGCAACACGGGATCTGAGCTGTGTCTGCGACCTACACCACAGCCGGATCCTTAACCCACTGAACGAGGCCAGGGATCAAACCCGCAACCACAAGGTTCCTAGTCAGATTCATTAACCACTGTGCCAAGATGGGAACTCCCAAGTTCTCCATATTTTTAATGTTGGCATTTAATTTATTTTAATAGCATGCAATTCTAGCAAAACATGCCCATGATCTTAGATTTGATGACCTTGCTTCTAGTCCGTATGAGCCTAAATTTTAATAAACATTCATTGAGGACCTTCTCCACCTTAAGTGCTGTGAAAGGCACCAGAGATACTAAGACAGTCCAGCACCTATCTCTGAGTTGCTCACATTCTAGTGACAGAAATGTTCACAGTGCAAATAATTATTATCTAGTATGGAGAAACAAAATTAATCATATAATATCATACATATTTACTTATAAATTGTGATGAGTGCTGGAATAGGCAAAAATACATAGCGCAGGAGTTCCCATCATGGCACAGCAGTTAACGAATCCGACCAGGAAGCATGAGGTTGCAGGTTTGATCCCTGCCTTGCTCAGTCGGTTAACGATCCGGTGTTGCCATGAGCTGTGGTGCAGGTTGCAGACGCGGCTCGGATCTGGCGTTGCTGTGGCTGTGGCATAGACTGTGGCAGCTGTAGCTCTGATTCAACCCCTAGCCTGGGAACCTCCCTAGGATGTGGGTGCGGCCCTTAAAAAAAAAAGAAAAGAAAAATACATAGCGCAATCAGAGATCAGTGAGGAAGTAAGCTTACACTTAAGATGACATCTGAAGGATGAGCACACTTTTCTCCAAAGGAAAAAAGGGAGAAAGAGCACTAGGCAAAGGGAATAATATCTGTGAAGACCCTGAGCTGGATGGAACTTGGCATGTCTGGGGAACTAAAAGGTGCCCCAAGTGTGACTGGCACACAGTAAACAAAGGGAAAAGTCACACATGCTGAGAATGGAGAGAGAGGTAGGAGTAGCTCACAACAGACCTATAGTTGATATTAAAGATTTTGTGACATAAGAAGACATTGTCAGAGTTCCTCCTGTGGCATGGTGGGTTAAGAATCCAACAGCAGTGGCTTGGGTCACTACAGCGGCAGCACTTAGATCCCCAGCCTGGTGCAGTGGGTTAAAGTGTCTGGTGTTGCCACAGTGAGGCTCTGATTCAGTCCCTGGCCTGGGAACTTCCACATGCCATGGATGCAGTTATAAATAACAATAGTAATAATAATAATAATAATAATAATAATAATAATGAAGCCACTGTCAGGATTTTCAGCAGGAACACAGCAAAATAAGACCTGGGGATTTTAAGGGATCATCCTCTCTACAGATTGGGAAATAGATTGGGAGGATCTTCTTGTGCCAGAATCTAAATGACCAGTTAATAGGCTAATTCTGGGGTCTAGACTTGTCATAGAACGGTAACTGTAGAGATACAGAGAAGAGTGAAACCTTGGAATGTATTTTAGAGATAGTAGACTGCTGTGGAATACAAAATGTGCACAGCATAGAGGTGCAAAGGGAGGTGACACTGGATAGGGAGACTGGGCAAACCCGGGCATGAATTCAGCTTCCATAGTAACAAACTTGGTCTTTATCCTGTGGGTAAGACAAGAGCTCTTGAAAGTTTGATGGCATGAGTCGATGCAGTTGGATTTGTGTTGAGCCAATAGTAATCTGATAGTGTCTCCTGTCTTCAATCAAGACTTTAGGGTCCATCCATAACTAATCTTTTGTTCCCCTATGACATCAGCTTAATCATCAATGATATAAACTGGCAGCTTCTGAAGGTATTAAAGTCCATCTTTGTTCCTAATCTGTAAGGCAAATGAAATCATGACTATAATATTACTTCAAATTTGGCTACATTCTCTTCTATATATAGAAGATGATGCTCTTTGTATCACTTAAATACGGACTTTAAAAAAAAATCAGCCTCATGGAAACAGAGTGTAGGAAAGTATTTTCTGGAAGCTATGGGTTGGTGGAAAGAGGGAAAGGCTGGTAAAAGGGTACAAACTTTTATCTATGATGTGAATAGGTTCTGATAATCTAATATAAAACATGATGACTGTAGTTGATAACACGGTATTATGTAATTGAAATTTGCTAATAGAATGGAATTTAAATGTTCTCACCAGAATAATGATAAATATGTGAGGTGAGGGATGTGTGAAGAAAATAGACAGTGGGAATCCTTTCTTGATGTATAGTATATCAAGTCACCAAGGTGTACACTTCAAATATTTTAAAGTTTTATTTGTCAATTATACCTCAGTATAGCTGAAAAAAGATGGTGCTCTGTCCTATGGAGATTATGTCAGTAAATCTAGATTTACTCCTTCTGTCTTACGGCTTCCATGCCCAGAACCTCATGTGGTACAGTAAAGCATGTTGCTGCAGTGCCTGAATGCCCATTGCTGATGGATTCATACACCTTGTTTTCCAATCCCATATGGAGAACCCAAATGTATGCTGATGCCATGCAAAGTCACATAAATATTTCTGAGTGGACTATAGTTTCTGATGATGTGTAATTAGACAAGGGTACTGATGTTGCTACAACATATACTATTTCTTATAAAAACTTATCACCTCAAACTCTGACTTCCAGACATGAGGAACCAGATTTACCCTTTTGCTTATCAACTAGACAGACAGACAAAATATATGGAACAACAGTTTTTAGACACTGAGCAATAGATAATGTGAGAGAATGATCCATGAGAGAAGAACAACCAAAGAAATGAGCCCTCCCTGGAGAGAGTTTCCAGGGCACAACACAATGAAGGTGAACTCAGACAGAGCCCAGTGGTCTCTGAGTTGAAACATAGAGTGTCCTAAACTCCAAAGAGTCTAAATAAAGAGTTTGGACTTTGGGTAGGTCAAAGTGGCTGGGGTAGGGCAAAGACCTAGAGAGACTGGTACAGCCAGAGAGAAAGAGCTTTCAAGAATCTGCAGAGAGGTCCTGTCAAGTCTTTAAATTCTAATCTGCTCATGCATGTGAGGAAAGTATTAAGGGTAAAGAAAATACCACCAAAAGGAAACAGAACAATCCCTAGACCACACAGGGCCAGGAACAGTGTATGTCCCCGCCAGCAAAAGTGGAAAGACTTCCTAATAAATGGGCATTGGGGAGAATCCTCAGAAGGAAGAGGAGTTGGATAAAATTAGTCTAGACTATAGGCTGTTCAGGAGATGAAAAAGCTTTAAAAATAAGACTTGAAAGTACCAAATTGATTCCAAGTATCTCCACTACATGGCCAGCATAAAATCCAATACTTGTTACAAAAATGCAACAAAATCCAAAACCAACATGTGAAGCTCACAGTGCTAATAAAAACCAATGTGTCAGAAGCAGAAAAAGCATTACCCATAACTAAGGAAACACTCAATCAGTAGGAACAGATACAGAAAAGAAAGAGATGATAGAAGTAACAGGCAAAGATATTAGGACAGCTCTTATATATATTCTCCATATGTTCCAGAAAGTAGAGAAGAGTGTGAGAATGATGAAGAGAGAGATGGAAGGTATAAAAAGGTATAAATGGAACCTTTATAGATGAGTAAAATAGATGAAATGGAAAGTACAATGAAGGAGATTAACAGCACATTAAATACTGTAGAAGAAAATATTAGAGAACATTAATACATAGCAATAGAAATAAATATGAAGATAGAAAAGGCTGAACAAAGCAAACAGATCTTCAGTGAACTATGGGACAATATCAAGTGACAGTTGTGTACAGTTAACCTTTGAACAATGTGGGGATTTCAACCCTCCACACAGTCAAAAATCCACATGTAACTTTAGTTTTCCCTCTGTGTCCACAGTTCTGTATCTGCAGATTCAACCAACCCTGAATTGTGTAGTACACACTTATTGGGGGAAAAATCCACATATAAGTGTACTTATGCAGCTCAAACCATGTTGTTCAAGGATCACCTAGAATTGGAATTCTAGAATAGGGAAGGACAGAAAAAATATTCAAAGAAATCATGGCTGAAAACTTTCACAATGTGATGAAAAGTATAAACTTACAAATTCAAGAGGCTTGACGAAACTAAGAAGAAATGTGAAGAAAAACACAACAAGGCACATTATAATCAAATTGCAGAAAACCAGTGATGAAAAGGCCAAGCTAAAGGCAGAGGAGGAGTTCCTGTTTTGTGGCGGTGGAAACGGAATCCGACTAGTAACCACGAGATTGCCGGTTTAATCCCTGGCCTCGCTCAGTGGGCTGTGATCTGTAGTGTAGGTCACAGGCACGGCTCGGATCTGGCATTGCTGTGGCTGTGGTGTAGGCCAGCAGCAGTAGCTCAGATTTGACCCCTAGCTTGGGAACATCCACATGCCATGGGTACAGCCCTAAAAAAAAAAGGCACAAAAATACATACATAAATAAGTAAATAAATAAAAGCAGAGGAAAAAAAGACACAGAGGAGTGAAAATAAGAATGAGAGCAGGTATCTTTAGAAACAATGCAAGTCAGAAGAAAGTTAGCGATTTCTCCGAAGTACTGATTGGGATGGGGTGGAAACAATCCATCCATGTAGTATTCCGTACCAACCAAAATATCCTTTCAAAATAAAGGTAAAATAATGACTACATTAGCTATACCAAGCAGAAACACTTTCTCATTAGCTGATCAGAAAAAAAAATGTTAGAGGAAGTACTTTAGGAAAAAGTTGTATCAGAGATATTTGGATCCATAAGAACGGATAAAAATTCAAGAAATGGGTGAGTATGGAGAAAATTTTTCCTCATTTTTAATCTCTTAAAAAGATAATTGGTTATCTAAACTCTAAAGCAAAAAATAATAATTTATTATATTATTAGAAGTATAATATATGACAACAATAGCACAAAGGCTGAGGGGGGAATGGAAATATACAAGTTTCTTATAAGAGTATAGTTTTATTTTGAAGATGACTATGGTAAGTTAAAGTTGTATGTTGTACACTGAAGAGTATCACCATGAAACAAAGCAAAGCTAATAACCTAGTAGTGGAAATTAAAAGGAAACGTAAAAATATAAAATCAATCCAAAAGAAAGCAGAAAGAAGAGAGAATAAAGAACAGAGACCAGATGGGCAAACAGCAAACCATAGAAGGATGATAAATTTAAACCCAGCCATATCAATAATTATATTAAAAGCAAATGGAAGAACACTACAACTAAGAGACAGATTTTAAGTTGAGATAAAAAGCAACACCCAACTCAGGAAATCCACTCTAAAGACAAAGACAGATAAAAAGTAAGAGATGGAAAATAAACCATACTAATGCTAATCAAGCACAATGCATGTATCATTTCGTTTACATGACCATATAGGAAAGCAAAACAGAGTGACAGAAAGCAGTTTAGTGGTTGCCTAGGTCCAGCGATTAGAGGAACGTATTGACTACAAATGGCACGTTTAAACTTTTTTGGAGTGAAGGAATTGTTCTGTACCTTGATAGTGATGGTAGCTATAGAACTGTATGTATTTGTCAAAGTTCAGCAACTATCATACTTAAAATTGATGTGTTGTTTGCAATTTGTACCTCAGTAAAGATAATGAAAGGAGGAGGGAGATGGAGACAGAGATAAATAGAGAGGAGGGCAGGAGGGAAGAAGGAAAGGAGGGAGTAATAAAGAACAAGCGAAAAGAAACAGAAGAAATTAAGCATTTTATTTTCAAAAACTGCAGTCACCTCTTTAAGGGTAGTTTCCACTGGCCCTTTATTCCATCATGTAAAACATTTTAGTCCTTTTTCCTGATCCTTATTTTCTACCCACATCTATACTCTGATGGTCTTATTTTCCTCCTCAAGAACTTTATCAAGCTGTTGTACTAAGCAAAGATAACTATATCCCAAAGAGGAATTCTGGTACCAGCTGATGATGTGAAACTTCCAACTAATTAAATGAGGAATAGCCTCAGAAAAAAACTGTCCTTCTCTTTGCTATTTTTGGCGCCATCCTCTGCACTTCCTGACCTCACTTGCTCCATCTCTAACCACATCTTCCTTTTGTTGTTGAAAGCCCCACCCAACCCTCAGTATTGCTTTTACTCTTTGGCATCACAGTTCCCTTTCCTCAATAAGGAAGACCAATTTCTACATCATCCTCCTTCTCCCACCAGTAGGAAAAGTTGAATACACATGAAATTATTTCTGTCGGCCTTTGGGTTCACAAAAGACCAAAGTAAGACATGTAAACTTCAGAGGGTGGATGCATTTTATATTCATAAGAACAACTAGACTACATGAGGAGCTAGACTCTAAGACTCTGGAGAAAGAGGATAATCAGGTGGTGCAGATGTGATAAACTGATAAAACAGGGCTGAGGATATTAAAAAGACATAAAATATGGAACAAAACAATATATAAATGGATCTGAATGTACTTACATCACATGCTAACAGGTGATTTAATGTAAGATGTCTCACCTATGGACTGGGAGAAAATATTTGCTAACAATGTGACCAATGATGGCTTAATCTCCAAAATATACAAACAGCTTGTACAACTCCATAACAACAACAGCAAAATAAACAAAAATGAGCAGAAGACCTAAACAGACATTTCTCCAAAGAAGATATACAGATGGCCAAAGAGCACTTGAAAAGATACTCCACATTCTTAATTATCAGAGAATGCAAATCAAAACTACCATGAGATATCATCTCACACTGGTCAGAATGGCCATCATCAAAAAGTCTACAAATAATAAATGCCAGAGAGGGAGTGGAGAAAAAGAAACCCTACTAACTGTTGGTGGAGATGGATACTCGTGCAGCAACTATGGAAAACAGTATGGAAGTTCCTTAACTAAAAATAGAGTTGCCATATGATCCTGCAATCCCACTCTTGGGCATATATCCAGAGAAAACTCTAGTTGGAAAAGATACCTGCACCCCAATATTCATTGCCCCACTACTTACAATGGCCAAGATGTGGAAGCAATCTAAAAGTCCATTGACGGATGAATGGATACAGAAGATGTGGTACATATATATATATATATTCAACCACTAAAAAGGAAAGAAGTATTGCCATTCACAACAACATGGATGTAACTAAAGATTATCATATTAAATGAAGAAATGTCAAAGACAAATATCATATGATATCACTTACATGTGGAATCTAAAAAACAATACAAATGACTTTATTTACAAAACAGAAACAGACTCACACACACAAAAAACAAATTTATGGCTACCAAAGGGGAAAAGAGGTGGGGGGGGACAAATTAACAGATCCAAATACTATATATAAAAGTAGATAAGCAATGAGGTCCTACTGTATAGCACAGGAATTATATTCAATATCCTAAATAAACCATGACCGATGAGAATCTGAATATATATGTATATAACTGAATCACATTGCTGTATACCAGAAACTAATACAATAATGTAAACCAACTATACTTTAACAAAAAAACAATTTTTAAAACCATAAGAAGTATCATCAAGCACCATAGATAAAATATAATCCATTCTTATGTTCTGAGATGATTTCCTGATCAAAGGTGATTCACTTCTCTGACTATATTTAAATAATAATTATTTAGATACGCTGGAAAATTAACTTGCTAACCTTTAAAGAATATGCTAGTAACATTTCTTCTTCTCTTCAGATTACTACGGACTCGAAGCCTTTATAATTACATAGACATAGAAGTGAATATGTGTGAATTTTTTCTAATAATGAAGGTTTAATATAGAAAAGCATATATATATTTATTTCATTTTTATTAGTATAGTTGATTTACCATGTTGTGCTAATTTCGGATGTACAGTAAAGTGATTCAATTATACACATATATACACCATTTTTTAGTATTCTTTTCCAATATGATTTATCATAGGACATTGAATAGTTCTCTGTGCTACACAGTAGGACCCTGTTGTTTATCCCCTCCATGTATAATAACTTATATCTACTAACCCCAACCTCTCAATCCATCCCTCCCCCAACCTCTCCCCCCTTGGCAACCACAAGTCTCTTCTCTATGTCTGTGAGTCTGTTTCTGTTTCGTAGATGGAATTCATTCGTGCCATATTTTAGATGCCACACGTGATATCATACGGTATTTGTCTTTCTCTTTCTGACTTATTTCACTTAGTGTGAGACTCTCTAGTTGTATCTATGTTGTTACAAATGGCATTATTATGTTCTTTTTTCATAACTGAGTAGTATTCGATTGTATATATTACTACATCTTCTTATACCATTTATCTGTCAATGGAATTTAGGTTGTTTCCCTGTCTTGGCTGTTGTGAATAGTGCTGCTACAAACACAAGGGTGCACATATCATTTTGAATTATAGTTTTGTGTGGATATATGCCCAGGAGTGAGATTGATGGATCATGTGGTAATTCTACCCTTAGTTTTCTGAGGAACTTCCAACCTGTTTTCCATAGCGGTTGTACCAACTTACATTCCCACCATTAGTGTAGGAGGGCTCTCTTTTTTTCACATCCTCTCTAGCATTTATTGTTTGTAGACTTAGTAATGATGGTCATTCGGATTAGTGTGAGGTGGTACTTCCTTGTATATTTGATTTGCATTTCTCTAATAATTGGTGATGCTGAACATTTTTCCTGTGCCTATTAGAGAAAGGCATATATATCTTTGTAGAGATCTTTACCCCTGATTTGAGAGTGATGAAATGTCGTTCTCAGAAACTATCCATGTGCTCTCATGCTTTTACTTCTCCAGGTGCTTCTTACCCTGACCACACATTCCCTTTGGAGAAGATGGATGATGCTGTAGCCCCAGGCCAAGAATATACCTATGAGTGGAACGTCAGTGAGGACAGTGGGCCCACACGTGATGACCCCCCATGCCTCACACACATCTATTACTCCTATGAAAATCTCATACAGGACTTCAACTCCGGGTTGATTGGACCTCTGCTTATTTGTAAGAAAGGTAAAAAAAAATAAAAATCAGGATAACCAAGGTATTGGATTAGTAAGGAGTACTACAATGGAATGAAGCCTGGGAGTGTCTTGGTATCTTTTCATAAATCAAGCAGAGGGAAGAGTGCAGAAACCAGATCACTGCTTGACATCGATATTTGAGGAGTTGGGCTCTTCCTCTCTTTCTTCAATCCCTCCTTCATCTCAGTCCTGGGAGTCTCTCCCAAGTAAATCCCTGTCTGAAAGTATGATCCATAACATTTATCTCCAGGCCAAATTGTTCTGAGAGTATACAGCAGCCTACACTCTGCTGAGAGGATTTGGAAAGAACTTTAATGTATCTGAGTTTTGGGTTGGTTGTTTGGTCTATAAATGTACAAAACTCCATGTTTCTTTCATGTAAACAAGCCGAACACTTTGAGTGATAGGTTTCAAACCTACTTAATTGATTTTATAAGAAATTTCATTGACTGGGCTTCTTAGGAGCAAACTTGAATTTTCATTTTACCCCCAAATTAATTCATCCCATTTTTCATTAAAACAAACAACCGCAACTAACTGCACTGTGGGAAGTAATGTGATGGATTCATCATCTGTCTAAACATACACACATACCAAACCTACATGCATTCCTGATATGGCAGATACTGTGATGATACAGAAAAAAAAAATAAACTTATAAAATGCTCTTCTTTCATTTTACTATTTACATTTTCCCCTCATGAGAATGGATTATTTCTTTCTATTACTCATCCATAAAAAAAGACAAACTAATGTCATTGGCAGCAACATGAATGAAATTATAGATTCCCATACTAAGTGAAGTAAGCTAGAAAGACAAATACCATAAGATATCACTTATCTGTGGAATCTAAAATATGAAACAGATGATCCTATCTAAAAAAAAACAAAACTGATCATGGCCAAGGAGAGCAGACTTGGGATCCCTGGGGGGGGGGGGCGTGGGGAAGAGAGTGGAATGGCTGGGCATTTGGGGGTTTTTTAGATGCAAACTGTTATATTTGGAATGGATGGGCAGTGGGGCCCTACTGTACGGCACAGGGAAATGTGTGTGGTTGGGTCACTTTGCTGTACAACAGAACTTGAACAAACACTGTAAATCAACTAGACTTTAATAATAATAAGTCATAACAAAAGAATGGATTGATCCTGACCCTCTCAAACTGGTACTCTAGCATCCCATATTAGATACTAAGATGGCTGTGTTAAACTTGGATTGTGATGCTTTTACCAAATGAGCTAAGGTACCTAGGTATTAATGTGTTGACACTAGAACACATAAATACTTTTATTAAAGCCTTGACAGGCACCAAATATTTTCTAGGTCAGATCAAATTTACCTTTAAAACCCCATTCTTCAAGGCTATCAGGTGCCAGAGAAGACAAGATGACACCAGGATTTTAATAAGCCTTCAATCATTATTACTTAATAGATGCCATTTTTCTATAAGTACAACTTAAGAGTTTTCATGATTATTATTGGCTGCTATCTAAAACTCTGCTATCTAGGAATATCTAATGAGAGTCTTATATCTGGGACGCTGTTAAAAGTATGTCTTTTTTCATAGGCACCCTAACTGAGGATGGTATTCAGAAGATGTTTGACAAGCAATATGTTCTGATGTTTGCTGTGTTTGATGAAAGTAAAAGCTGGAACCAGTCATCATCTCTAATGTACACAGTCAATGGCTATGTGAATGGGACGATGCCAGGTAATATGTGGGCTGTGCATTATCCAACAACAGTTAAAGCATCAGTACCCTTGGTTCCATTGTTTTCTTCAAGGCACTAGGGAAGTTGATCATATTCACTGTCTTTTAACTCCTAATCTGAAAGGCAATGTAATTTAGTTGAGTGGTTCTTAGTATCTTATATTTTTTAACAAGTAAGTACAACAGACAAATTAGCAGCTACCTAAGAGGAAGAGTGTGCAGTCTTATGAGATGTGGTGCTCTGAGCAGGTTGCACACTGGGCTACATCTCCAGGAAAACCTCTAGGTTATCCTTCAATGAGTTGTGTGGTCCCTGCCACATGGTGACCATGCCTTCTTCCAGAAAGGAAACCCTATAGGACAGACTCCAAAGTCAGTCCCTACCAGGAAGGGTTAGCAGGAAGAATACAAGGAACATACAATGGAGATGAACAAGAGATTAGGAGAAATAGCCAACATACAAAAATACTGCTAGCATTTCAAAAGATGCTGGTTGAGTAATATTCAGTGGCATGTGCGATGCTTTTCTCTTTTCATTTGCATGTAGATTCTTGTAAAAAAACAATATCATAAAAAATTGTTTAAAAAAATTGACCCCCATCTAGACTACTCCTGTGGCTCTCTGGTAGAAATGACCTAGAACCAAAGATCCCGAGCGAAAAAAAATGGGGAAAGTTAAAATATCACTTTATTAAATAAACTGTGCTTCAAAACACTGGGCTTTACAGAGGCCATTCTCCATATCTGAAAATTACAAATGGCTTCTCTTACTAAAAAATAAAACTTGTCGAGGGTTGAGGTCTTTGCTTTTAAATTGTATTCCATTTCATTTGATTCCATCTTCCCACCTTGGTCATTAAAGACATACTCAGGTGACCTTGTTTTTTTTGTTTTTTTTTTGTCTTTTATCATTTTAGGGCCGCACCCAGGGCATGTGGATGTTCTCAGGCTAGGGGTCTAACAGGAGCTGTAGCTGCCAGCCTACGCCGCAGCCACAGCAACGCGGGATCTGCACCATGTCTGCAACCTACACCACAGCTCATGGCAACACCAGATCCTTAACCCACTGAGCAAGGCCAGGGATTGAACCCGCAACCTCACAGTTCCTAGTCAGAATCGTTTCCGCTGAGCCACAATGGGAACTCCGACCTTGGGTTTTGATTCAGAGTTTCAAAACTTAGTTAACTGACATATCCCTTAGCTCACACCTTGCTCACTTCTCTACCTCAGTGTGGTTTTGGCAGTTAGTTGTCTCAATGTGCTTATAAAAATGGGTTAATCATCTGTTCTGGTGCAGAGGGTATTTAAGAATTTTTTCATAGATAACACGTCTAGTACTATGTGCTTTAGGTGGAGGCGCTCAAAGAGAAATTGCAACTGTGTCCTGCCAGAGTGAATCATCTGTATAAATACAAAGAGAAAAAAGCAAAAAACAAAACAAAAAACCCCCAAAAAACTGTATGCAAAAATATTGGGGCATAGAGGTTATGAATTTATAATTGAAAAAGACAGAGTAGTTGGGGCTATGAAGGGCAGCACAGGGCAATATTATTAGTAGAGGCTGAGAAAAGTTAATGCTTATGAAGCAGTATAAATTGAACAAATATGATAAATGCTAATAAAGATAAAGTAAATGCTCCATCCAATATGAGCGTTAATTTGGGGCAGATGAAGGCTTCCACCAAAGCCTCCTATCTTCCAGCTTCTTGTTCTCACCTATGATATCAAGAATCCCTGCCTTGTTAGAACAGTCTGAAAAAGACAAGTTCTTAGCCCCTTGTTGGGGAAGGCACTGATTCATGGCTCCATGATCCAGTATCAAGCGGTTAGAGATCTGAAGTTTAAAACCCAAGCCAAGGTTGGAAGCCAGGGTTGGAATCTCCCACAGAGCAAATTAGCATTTTCCCAGTCACTATGGGAACAAAGAGGGAGCCAAACAGCTTTTCTACTTAGTTCTCATTACTTCACTTATGAAATGCTCTCAGTGGCCCAGTATAATGAGGATTTGTCCCCTGCATTTTAAGGAGATCCTATAACCCACAGAGTAACTCATTGCCTTGTCACTAAAACAATCAAGTGAGTGAAGAAGCAGTATAGAACCCTTAAAGCATCTTTACAACTTCTTCCTCTTAGGATCAGATCTAATCCCTTTTACGATTAGAGGATTCAGAGTTTCAAAACCTAGTTAACTGACACATACCCTAGGACATCTGAGCTCACACCTTGCTCATTTCTCTACCTTGGTGTGGTTTTGGCTGTTAGTTGTCTTAATGTGCTTACAAAAACGGGTTAATCATCTATCCTGGTGCAGAGGGTATTTAAGAATTTTTAAAACTCGGCTCTGTTGAAAGCTCTGGCAACTCTCTTCAGCTGAGCCCAGTGACCAACTACTCAGGCTTTCTCATTTCTAACTCAAAGTCCCACATTCTGGGAAATCCTTCAGCCCTGGGTAAACTAGGATGTTGATCACTTACTTGCTTCTCTCTTAGGCTTTAGCAATTCCTGTGTTTCTAAACTAACATCTCTGGACTCGATAGTAACACATTGTAATGCCTCATGACTGCCTGTTTGCCTGCCACTCAGATGTCTGCTTTTCTAGGGCAGGAACCACAGCTGGAGTGTCTATATCCCCAGAACCTTGCACAGTGCCTGAGGCGTAGCAGGTGCTCAATACATATCTGGTGAGTGAATTTTTTTTGTAACAGGCTGCTGACTTCCTGTTTTGGCCCCCATCTCTCCCTCTCCCTCAGATATAACAGTTTGTGCCCATGACCACATCAGTTGGCATCTGATTGGAATGAGCTCTGGGCCAGAACTGTTCTCCATTCATTTCAATGGCCAGGTCCTGGAGCAGAACCATCATAAGATCTCAGCCATCACTCTCGTCAGTGCCACGTCCACTACTGCAAACATGACTGTGAGCCCAGAGGGAAAGTGGCCCATATCGTCTCTCATCCCCAAACATTTTCAAGGCAAGAAATTCTTCTAACAGTCTTGCTTATGACTGTTGGGTTCTTTCTTCCTAAATACTAACTCCTTCATTCTCCTTTACCCTTTCAAGCCACTCACACTTCAGACGTACGTCCTTTGGACCCCGAGAATAGAATTTAGATACTTTGCTCTTATAACTCATTAGTTGGGGATGGAGGAAGTAGAGAAATTAATAAAGCTTTTTGTTTAATGATACAAAAGCCAAAGAGGGCTCTACTTCCTTGAAAGGAGAAAGGAGGAAGGAAACAAAAGCATACATAGAGGTATTCTTTCTTGGGGTATTTAATATTCAGCTAAAGGAAAAGAACAAGGTGTTGGAACAAGACAAACATTTGTAAATTTATAGAAACACCAAGTTATAGAAAGTGTAAAAGTTTTAGTATGAAAAGATTATCTTTCATAACAAGATGCACGCAAAGCCTGGCACAAAGAGGAACTCAAAAGGAGTGTGTTAAATGGAAAAAACGTAGTATCTAACCAGCTGAAAAGCGGGCTTTAAAGAACATCAGTGAATTCTGGTGGGAAAACAATCAGTCTAGGTTGTTACATGATATCAGGTAAACAAGATAACTAACTGTCCTCTTACACGTTGTTGCTTTAAAACTGTTGGGAGGGGGGTTCCTGTAAATATAAGTAAATATCGTTATAGGAAACCATTGTGTTACTAAAATAAAGTGTATAAAAGCAAGGCATAAGAATGAGACACTTTATGGAACCATTTCATTTTCTGTTCACACCGAACAGTCAAAATTATATCTGAAGTAGTAAAATATCTCTGGAAGATAAGAGTCCCAAATAATAATGAAGCAACAACAAAACTAACATTATAGAGGCTACGTGCCTTTTGTATTATCTTATTTAATTTTTAACAACATTTTCATAGAGTTAATAATAGTATTACTGTTATTTTACAAATAAAAGGAACAGATGATAGAAAAAAAATGAGAAATCAACAAAAGACTTCAGTCATAAGGTTTTAAGGATTGGGAAATTACAAAAAATTTTCTCCCCCTGGAAGAGACAAAGGATAGCTTTCAAAGTTTTTCCCCAACCTATTCTCTCTTTCTCTTGCTTTTTTATTCTTGTCCCTTCTCCACTGTACTAAAAGAGCTTCAAGCCATAGTGTTTAAAAGCTGCCTGAGCACTACTTTCACAGTTATTATTGAAACCTTTCACAGATTTATTGAAAATATATGCATTTTGATCACCCTTAACTTCCTCTCTCAAATTCTTCCTTTTTCTTCATGTCCTAACTTAGCTGGGATGCAGGCTTACATAGACATTAAAAACTGTGCAAAGAAAACCAGGAATCCTAGTAAGCTAACTCGAGACCAGAGGCGGCATATTAAGAGGTGGGAATACTTCATTGCTGCAGAGGAAGTCATCTGGGACTACGCACCTGTAATACCAGCAAACATGGACAAGTGAGTCTGGGGGATTCTTACTACTGTGCAAAGGTTCAAGACATGCTCCATAGAGTCTGAGATGTGTGGGGTGAAATGTTGTGAGTTGATAGCTTTCAGGGGGATACATGTATTGGATTCTATTTGGGTCTTCTTTTTCAAATCAATCTGGAATTACTCCAAACTCACCAGAGAACTCAGCATAATAGCAGTAGTAGTAGTAACAACGACAACAATAATAATATCAATAATATCAGAGTTCCCTTCGTGGCTCAGTGATCAATGAATCCTACTAGAACCATGAGGTTGCGGGTTCGATCCCTGGCCTCGCTCAGTGGGTTAAGGATCCGGCGTTGCCGTGAGCTGTGGTGTAGGTTGCAGATGCGGCTCGGATCCCGCGTGGCTGTGGCTGTGGCGAAGACCGGCGGCTACAGCTCCTGTTAGACCCCTAGCCTGGGAACCTCCACATGCCCCGGGTGTGGCTCTAGATAAAGGCAAAAAGACCAAAAAAATTAATAATGTCAATAATAATAGCAATAATAATATCAATAATAACAACAATAATATCAACTTGTTGAATGGTTACTATTGCCAAGAACTGTGCTAAACTTTTCTAAGAGTTTTGCTTTAACTCCACAAGTTAGAAACAGCTCTCATTTATTTTATAGATTAGGAAATGGGAGAATAAGATTAAGAAAACTGAAATTCAAATAGCTCTTAAACACTTAAAAAATATTCGCACTCACAGAGAGAGGAATATGCAAATTAAACTTCTCTGAAATACTATTTTCACCTATCAGACTCGCAAGTTTAGATGACATAATCTATTGGTGAAGCTACGGAAACAAGCTCTGTCATGTATTGCTGGTGGAAGAGTGAACTGGAAAAGTCATTATAGAAGATAATTTTGCTATATGTTTTAAAACTATAAATGCATATATCTTTTGACCCAATCTCACCCTGAGAATTTACTGCATAGATATCCTTGTTTACAGGTGAAATGATATATACACAGAATGGTTACCACTGCACTATCAGCAGCAGAAAAGATTGGAAACAGTCCAAAATGGCCACCAACAGGAAATTAATAAATTATGGTACATCCATACAGTGGAATACTATGCTCCTGTTTTTAAAAGGGTACAAATACTCTCTGTGTATGAGTATAAAAAGTTCTCCAAGAGATATTTTTAAATTAAAAAGTCAAAGGGATCAAGATAGTAGAACAGCAGATCTCCCACTTGTATCCCACCACAGCAACAATAATTTGACATCCATCCGCAAACAAAAGTGCCTTTGTGAGAGCTTTGGGATCAAAATAGGAACTTGTAAAATCCAATTGGAAGCCAAGGACAAAGTGGACTGTTTTGAGAAGGCAAGTCCATGCTCAGATGATAGGTTCACTGACTGTGATTCCAGCTACAAACCTGGAAATAGCCTTATCTCTTATGGACTCAGCTACAGCCCCACTTAACCTTGGTACTGCCACCAACACCACTGGGCAAGGGACCCAGGAGGGGGGGTCACACCTGTCCATGACCCTGGAGGCTGATCTGCAGAACTCAGTATGACTGTGGACCTTAAAGCAGCCCTGTAACTAGTTCCAGCCCTGTCCTAGCCATGGTCCAGGAGCACTCCTGCCTGCTCAGGAATTTGCTGAAAGTTACACCCACTCATGCCCCTGGAGACTGGCTTATAGAACTTAGTTATACTACAGATCTTGAGGTGGCCATGTAGCCTAGCTCCAGCTCTCCAAACTGTAGGTCAGGGGCAGTCATGCCCACTGAGGGACCCATCCAGTGACCCAGTGTGAGCCCTCCAAAGGGCCAGATGGGAACAATACCCATTTGTACACCTGTAACAGACTTACCATTTGTAAACCCATTGTGGACCTTGAAGTGGACTGTTATCCCAGTGCCAGCTCTACCCATCAAGGTCTTCAGGCAGCTTAATCTTCCCAGAAACCAGCTAGGGTATATGCCCACCTGAGCCCCTGGTAAGGCTTGCTAACCACAGATGCTGCTGCAGGTCCAGCAGAAACCATGTGACTTGGTTCCAGCCTCCTTCAACTATGATCCTAGAGGCAGTTCCATCAGCCTGAAGACCTATCAGGAGAAGGTATTTACCTGTCAAAATCTGTCTGTAAAAACTGGAAGATGGTGTTTGTCTCTTAAAATGCACAGACACCAATAGAAGGCAATAGGCATCACGAAGAATCTGGCATATGGCATCACCAAAGGAAACTAATAGAGCTCAAGTAACCAATGTGAAAGAAATGGAGATCTACAAACTGCCTGAGAAAAATCCAAAATAATCATCTTAAAGTAGTTCAGTGAGATACAAGACAACATAGGTAGGTGACTAAATGAAATCAGGAAAATAATGCATGAATAACATAAGAAGTTTAATGAAGAAATAGAAACTGGAGTTCCCACTGAGGTGTAATGGGATTTATGGCATCTCTACAGACCAGGATTCAGGTTCAATCCCCTACCTGCCACAGTGGGTTAAAGGATCCAGCATCGCTTCAGCTGCAGTGTAGGCCACAAGTGAGGCTCAGATCTGATCTCTGGCCCAGGAACTCCCTATGCTGCAGGGCAGCCAAAAAAGAAACAAGAAAGAAATAGAAGTCATAAAAAAATAACCAAACGGAAATCCTGGAACTGAAAAATATAATGACAGAACTTAAAACTTCAGTAGAGAGCTTCAGTAGCAGACTCTATCACTTTGGCTTTAAGGACAAATATAGATTAAAAGTGAAGGGATGAAAAAGACAAGGTCAACATATAATGACACAGGGTCAACTCACTAAGAGATTATAGCAATTGTAAGTATATATGTACACAACATTGGAGCACATAAATTTGCGAAGCAAATATTAACAGAACTGAAAGGAAAAAGTAAATAGTAATACAATAATAGTAGGGAACTTTAATATGCCACTTTAAATAATGGATAGATTATCCAGACATAAAATCAATAAGAAAGCAGTGGAACTGAATAACACTATAAACCAAATGGGCCTAGCAGACGTATAAAGAGCATTCCATCCAACAAAAGAATATGTATTCTTCTCAAATGCACATGGAACATTCTCTAGGATTTATCATAACACATTGTCCACAAAACAAGTCAACAAATTAATAATATTAAAATTATATCAGGTATCTTTTCTGACCACAATGGTATAAAACTAGAAATCAGTTACAGAAGAAAATCGGAAAAGTCTCAAATATGTGGAAATTAAACAGTAACAACTAATGAGTCAAAGAACAAGTCAAATGGGAAATCAAAATATATCTGAGACAAATGAAAATGGAAACACGGTATACTAAAACTTATAGAATACAGCAAAAGCAGTTGTAGGAAGAAAGTTTATAGTAATGAGTGCCTACATTTAAAACAGAAAGAGAGAGAGGGAAAAGAAAGAAAGGAAGGAAGGAAGGAAGGAAGGAAGAAAGAAAGAGAAAGAAAGAAAGGGAAAGAAAAAGAAAGAAAGAAAGAAAGAAAGAAAGAGAAGGAAAGAAAGAAAAGAGAAAGAAAGAAGAGAAAGAAAGAGAGAGAGAGTAAAGAAAGGAAGCAAGGAAGGAAGGAAGGAAGAGGGAGGAAGGAAAAAAGAAAGAGAGGTCTGAAGTAAAGAACCTAACTTTATACCTCAGGTAACTAGCAAACTAAACCCAAAGTTAGCAGAAAGAAGTAAAGGGGAAAAAAATGATCTAGAGACTAGAAATACAATAGAAAAGATCAATATAACCAAGAGTTAATTTGTTAACAAATAAACAAAATTCACAAATCTTTAGCTAGACTAAGCAAGGGAGAACAAGAGAGGACTCAAATTAATAAGATTATAAATTTAAAAAGGAGATATTACAAGACAGAAATGCAAAGGATTATAAGAGACTACTATGAACAATTACATGCCAACAAATTGGGTAACTAGAAGAAAGGAAAAGTTCCTAGAAACATACATCCTACCACTATGACTCTTTACTGAATCACAGAGAAATTGAAAATGTGAACATACCGGAGTTCCTTTCATGGCTCAGTGGTTAACGAATCCGACTAAGAACCATGAGGTTGCGGGTTCGATCCCTGGCCTTGCTCAGTGGGTTAAGGATCCAGCGTTGCTGTGAGCTGTGGTGTAGGCTGCAGACCCGGCTCGGATCCCACGTTGCTGTGGCCAAGGCGTAGGCTGGCAGCTACAGCTCCTGTTAGACCCCTAGCCTGGGAACCTCCATATGCCGCGGGTGCGGCTCCACATAAAGGCAAAAAGACAAAAAAAAAGAAAGAAAGAAAATGTGAACATACCAATAACAAATGAGAAGACTGAATCAATAATAAAACCCTCCATACGAAGAAGCCCAGGATCAGATATCTTCACAGGTGTACTATATACTAATCCTCAAACTCTCCCCAAATATCAAAGAGTAGGGAATACTTCCAGACTTGTAAGACCTTCATTGCCCTCATACCAAAGCCAGATAAGGACACTACAAGAAAAAAATACAGACCAATATCCCTGATGAATATAGACACGAAAAAACATCATCAAAACATTAGTAAACTGAATTCAACAGCACATTAAAATTTTCATAAACCATGATCAAGTGAGATTTATACCTGGGATTCAAGGAAAGTTCAATACATATGATAACACCACATTAAAAATGACCAATAAAAATTATACCATCATCTAAATAGGTGCCAAAAAAGCATTGTATAACAAACCAAAAGCTGGAGTTCCCATAGTGGCTCAGTGGTTAACGAATCCGACTAGGAACCATGAGGTTGCAGTTTCGATCCCTGGCCTTGCTCAGTGGGTTAAGGATCCAGCGTTGCCGTGAGCTGTGGTGTAGGTTGCAGACGCGGCTCGGATCCCGCGTGGCTGTGGCTGTGGTGAAGGCCGGCAGCTACAGCTCCTGTTAGACCCCTAGCCTGGGAACCTCCATATGCCGCGGGTGGGGCCCTAGAAAAGGCAAAAAAAAAAAAAAGAGAAAGAGAGGAAAAAAAAAACAAAAGCTAACATCATACTCAGTGAAAACTTTTCCTCCAATGACAGGAAAAAGACCAGGGTGCCCATTCTTGCCACTTTTGTTCAGCATGGTCCTGGAAATTTGGCAAGAAAAGGCCTTCTAATCAGAAAAGAAGTAAAATTGTCTCTAGTTGCAGATAATATACCTTTATGTATTGAAAAACCCTTAAGATTCTACCAAAAATATGTTAGAATAAAGGAATTTAGTAAGTTGCAGGATACAAAATGAATGTAATTACAATCAGCTGAATTTATACACACTAACAACCTTTGCAAAATAGAAATTAAGAAAACAATCCCATTTTTTTTTAAAAAAAAGAATAAAATACTCTGGAGTTCCTGTCATGACACAGTGGGTTAAGAATCCGACTTCAATGGCTCAGGTCACTGTGGAGGCACAGGTTCAATCCCCGGCCTGGTGCAGAGGGCTAAAGGATCCAGCCTTGCTGCAGCTGGAGCATAGGCAGCGGCTCAGATTCATTCCCTGGCCTGGAAACTTCTATATGCCATGGATTCAGTCATAAAAAACAAACCACAAAAACCCCAAAACCCTACTGGGGCTACCCCCAGAGTTGGCAAAATTTGAGATCAGAAAATAAGACAATCAGTCCAATCAAAGATTCTCCTATGATCTTAACTGGGAGAAGTTTAATAGACAAGTTTGAGGTGACTGATACAAAACTTACATATGTTTACTTTGGAAAAAAAGTCAGTTTAGGCCTTTTGCCCATTTTTTAATCAGGCCATTTTTGTTGTGCCACTGAGTTATATGAGTTCCTGTTTTTTTTAGTAACCATTTTTTCCATTGAAATATAGTTAATTCATGTTATGTTAGCCTCAGATGTACAGCAAAGTGATCTAGTTACACACATGCATATACTTTTTTAGATTCTTTTCTATTTTAGATTCTTTTCTATAATAGGTTATTACCAGACATTGAATGTATTTTTCTGTGCTCTGCAGTAGGTCCTTATTGTTTATCTATTTTATACATAGTAGTGTAAATATGTTAATCCCAAACTCCTAATTTATCACCCTAACCCCACTATGCCCTCTGCTTACCATGAGTTTGTTTTCTTTTACGTATGAGTCTATTTTTGTTTTGTAAGTTCATTTAAATAATTTTTTAAGATTCTGCATATAAGTGATATCATATGATATTTATCTTTCATGTGAGTTCCTTTTAGATTTTATTTTATTATATTGCATATTTTTTTTTTGTCTTTGTAGGGCCACACCCACGGCATATGGAGGTTCCCAGGCTAGGGGTCTAATTGGAGCTATAGCCACCAGCCTATGCCACAGCTACAGCAATACCAGATCCAAACTACGTCTGCCACCTACACCACAGCTCATGGCAACGCCGGATCCATAACCCACTGAGCAAGGCCGCGGATTGAACCTGCAACATCATGGTTCCTAGTTGCAGTTGTTTCTACTGCGCCACGACAGGAACTCCCTATATTTTAGATATTAACCTCACACCAGATATATGGTTTACAAATATTTCTCCTGTTCTGTAGATTATCTTTTCATTTTGTTGATTGTTTCTTTTGCTGTGCAGTTTTCCTATTTGGTTACAGTTAAGGAGTCATTCACAAGGGCACTAAGAGTACAAAATGGGGAAAAATAGACTCCAATAAATGATGATGGAAAAACTGTATATCCACATGCAAAAAATAAAATCAGACACTTAGCTTACAGTGCACAAAAAAATCAACTATAAATAAATTAAAGATTTAAATGTAATACCTGAAAAACCATAAAACACCTGAAAGACAACGTAGGGGAAAAAGTTTCTTTGACCTTTGTCTTGACAATGATTGTTTGGATATGATACCAAAAGCACAGGTGACAAAAGCCAAAATAAACAAGTGGGGCTGTGTCAAACAGGAAAACTTTTTTTTTGTTGCGCCCGTGGCATATGGAGGTTTCCAGGCCAGTGTTCCAATCGGAGCTGTAGCTGCTGGCCTACACCACAGCCACAGCAACGCTGGATCCAAGCTGCATCTGTGACCTACACCACAGCTCATGGCAACGCCGGATCCTTAACCCATTGAACGAGGCCAGAGATTGAACCTACATCCTCATGGATGCTAGTCAGATTCTTTTCCACTGAGCCATGATAAGAACTCCAGGAAAACTTATTTATTGAGACAGCAGATGTTAGTGTTCTCACCACAAAATTTTTAAAAAATAGTAACTAGATGAGGTCATAGAAGCAGTAATTAGCTTGACTGTGGTAATCTCATATATACATATACAAATAATTATGATGTACATTTCAAGTATATGCATTTGTCAATTATACCTCAATAAATCTGGAAAATGCAAAAAAGGCAAGGTATAGCCCAGAATATATAAATAGCTGCCTTTTGTTGAAGAAGAGGGTAGAAAATTTATATTTGCAAGTCATATTTGTATAAAGATGCTCTGGAATTATACACATGGAATTAATATAAGTGACTATTTAGAAAACACAGGAAGGGTTAGGGAAGAGGGGTTGAGATAGGGATCCAGGACCCTTTAGCAACAGTCAGTGCTTTTTATTGTATAAAGTAAATACATAAAATGGATAAACTCTGTCATGGAGCTTCTGCTTATTAAGACAATAAAAAGGACAAAGGGGGAAAGTGGTTCATGTTTCGGCCCCCAATTCATTAATTGCAGTAGGAATAGAAGGTGGGTGAAAATGGTTGGTTTTCAGTTGGCACCAGGATTGGGTGGATGGTAAAAGGGATAACCTAACGTTACAGAACTATGTCTAATAAAGATAGTAGAAGCTTTCTGGAATGGGAAATTGCTTTCAGAGATTGAGAAATACCTGGAAAGCTAATAAGGTTACCATAAACTACATGACAAGAAAGACAAGAAAAATTCATAGTGTATCTTACTGATCGTTTCATCCTGTAGACCTTTCAGAGATAGCTAAGGTCTACACCAAAAACCAGGGTTACAGGAAGATCCAAACGGCTGCTTCTAACCCTGATTCTAACAGTATCAGCAGTAGATCAGAAATTCCTAGGTTTCCAACTATAGAGAAGATATGGTGACTTCGTTAATTATGTTAGGTTTTTTGGTTTGGGTTTTTTTTTTAAATAAAACTAGCATTTTAGCTAATTCAAGAGGAGAATTTCTAAGCATAAGGGTTTCCCCATCCTACTGGGGGGATCTTTACTTGAGAACATTATTTAATCTCCTAAATTTTGTTTCACTTTAAGAAAATACAGATCTCTGCATTTGGATAATTTCTCAAACCAAATTGGAAAGCATTATAAGAAGGTTGTCTACAAACAGTACCAAGATGAGTCCTTCACCAAACGTCTGGAGAATCCCAATATCAAAGAAGATGGAATCTTGGGCCCTGTTATCAGAGCCCAGGTCAGAGACACACTTAAAGTGAGTAACAGAAATATAGAACCACGGGTGAATTAAATCATGAAAAACAGATCATAAGTACTGGTTATTTGTTCTTTTGATGTATCCATATAATTTTTAATTCAAATTCAGCTTTTAGTTTTTATTTAGTATTTGCACTTATTACAGCTTATGTCATGATACAAAGAATATGAAACAGTTTAATCAAGTTAAAAAGGACTAAACCCAGGAGTCCAGGGAATTGGGGTGAAGGATAATATGGCGACAAAGAAAATAAAGCTAAGGATGAGATAAGTTTAACGAAACACATGCCATATGCTCCTATAATGTTTTCAGATTTTGTCCTAAGTTTTTTAGCAGCCAAAGTAAAAAGGGAAATAGGTGAGGACAAAATTCATAGTAGTCGCAAAAGAAGTAGCCTCCCCTGCTACTGGGATGTTGTACAATGTAGTCAATGGAATCCTTGACAAAATCCCTACAACTAGTACAACAAATTTAAAGTTTGCGTAGTTTTTTAAAACAATGTTTCTCATTGTAGCTGAAAACATAACCCAGCTGAGTGAAAACAATTCATCAGTGTGGTCTAGGTATGTAGTTCTCTGATGACTGGTCTCTGATGAAGGTGTATTTGATATGTATCAAGAGCGTTCAGCATTCTTCAGACAGTTTTCCTTCAAATAGCATGTCACATCACCACCTTATCTTTTGATAAGAACTAGACAGCAGAGAATTAAAAGCTGCGATCTTTCAAGAGAGTCTAGAAAGCAGATAATCTGTAGATTAAAGATGATCCAAATGTTTTGGCAAGCAACTAAGGTAGAAGATAAGATTAACATTCTCTTTTGATGATTAAGGAACCTAACTAGGACTCCTGTGTGAATAATGCCCCTCCTTTCACCTCTTCATGGGAATGAATTAAGAGGATATCTTCAAACAAGTCTGATTCTATTCATTTAAAATAATAACAAAAGACAGAAAGCAGCCTTTCTTTGTTTCTCTTTTCCTTCCCTCATTCCTGACCCTTTTTAGGTGCTCTTAGCAAGTGTAAATATACCTCATTGGAAATTTAGGATCTGGCTGTTTGTCATGCCATGGCTTCAAGGACAGTGGTTCTAGAAGACCTGACGGTCTGGAGAAGGGGATCATGGTTTGGAGAAGAAAAGAAACAGGTTTGAAGGCAGATGTGGTCCAAGCTGAAAGGAGAGGAAAAGAGGGGTGGGGACCAGCTTGGAAAGGGTGAGAAAAACGTCACTTCTAAGGTCAGACTTCTCTTTCCATTTTCCCCTTACCATGTGAGTGGAACTCTCTCACATGAATCTGTCAGGAGATGGGGAGAGGTTGGTGCTCAGACAAACAGAATTAGTTTGCATTCACAGAAACACACACACCCAAATGTAAACACAAACACCAGCCAACAAGTGAATATGCAAAGCCAGCATCCTCCATTTACTCTCACCATTGACTTTAATCCCTGAAACAATGAATCTGGGTTAATTTTCTAGATCGTGTTCAAAAATATGGCCAGCCGCACCTACAGCATTTACCCTCATGGAGTGACCTTCTCTCCTTACGAAGATGAAGTCAACTCATCCTCCACCTCAGGTTCGAACCTTTCACTTCTACTGAATGAGACCACGACCTCTGAGAGGCTGCCATATTTTTCTACTGCTCTCCTTGCCCAGTAGTATAACTTGTACGGTCAGGTAGTCTCCATGTAGGGAGATCCTCAAAGTCACAAACACTGTTCACTTCAGGGATTCTGTTTACCCTAAATGATCAGAAAACAGGGTGTCCTTTGTTAGTGCCACAGTGACCACTAGTGGACTGATAGCTCATAGCTACATGCTATCCAGAGCTCTCTCAAATGGAGATTAATATAAAAAGCATATCCCTTTCCAAATATTAATTGATTCTAATGAGCTCAATTATTTCAAATTATTCATTCATTTATTACTTGTGTGTTTATTTTCATGAAATGATTTTAAAAATGTAAACAATTTTCTTTCAGACAATAACACCATGATCAGAGCAGTTCAACCAGGGGAAACCTATACTTATAAATGGAACATCCTAGAATCGGATGAACCCACAGAGAATGACGCTCAGTGCTTAACAAGGCCATACTACAGTAATGTGGACATCACAAGGGACCTTGCCTCTGGTCTGATAGGGCTACTTCTCATTTGTAAGAGCAGATCCTTGGATAAGCGAGGCATACAGGTATTTTGTCCTTGAAGGAACCTTCCAGAAATTCTGACTGGAACAGATTAGTTCTCCTTGTTAAATAATAGGGCTTTTGCTTTTAGAGAACAGAAAATATTAAGTAGTCCTCTTTAGCATGGATGTAACAGTGTTTTATTCCTTTAGTTACTTTGTTGTCTATGTTCATATATTCTTACAATGAAGATGGTAAGTCTAGAGTATGATACTATATTTTTCATTGTTTCAAATTCCAGGACTGTCTGCACTGGCTCTGTGATGAGCAAGTCACTTAGTTTCTCTTAATTGCTTCCCTTCATCAAACCTGTATTACCGACTCCTAAAATTTGTACAGGGTTGTTTCAGGGCTCAGCGAGATACCACCTGGTACAAGTGTAAAGCTCTATAGCAATCCTTATTATTTTTAGAGACCACCGCTAGGGGAGAGAAAGGAGAGATACACTTGAAGACATAGCTTCTTATGAAGTTGAACCTAGACAATGGTCTATTTCTAGTGAGACTAAGTTACACAGAAGAATCTGAACAAAGATAAGGATCTTCTGACTTTATCTTCATTGAAAAAAATCAAAGTCTCATATTATTAACTTAAAATTCCCAATTAGGTTAAAATATAGTCAAAGAATTTTCATCCCAAGGCATACAAAATACATACATGCCTAAAAAAATTTCAGAAATAGACATTTGGAAAGCCTTAATTTATTGAGCTAGGAAAAGAACAGGTGAGGAGAGGTATAAAGCTTCCCTATTACATCCTTTTTTGTCCTTTCCAACTATTTGGAGCACATCCGGTCAATCACTCAGGAGGAAAGGATAAACATAATTACAGTGGCTATGTTGAAATGGGATTTTTCTATTAGGATATTTTGGTCTCTGAATTTTCTGATACACTCTGTTTGCTTTTACATTTTACCTTTGTCTCTAAGAAGGGTTTTGCACATGATGGGTTCTCATAGATGCTTGTATTTGTGGCTTCGCTGGCCCCAACTATGCCTTCTTTTTGTTTGTTTTAATTTTATTGAAGTGTAGCTGACTAACAATGTTGTATTAGTTTCAAGTGGACAGCAGAGTAAACCACTTAGACATATACATATATCCATTCTTTTCCCCACATAGGTTACTACAAACTATTGAGTAGATTTCTTGGTGCTATACCATAGGTTCTTGTTAATCATCTATTTTATACATTCGTGTGTATTCTATTTCCATCCTCCCAGTTCTTTCCTCCTCACCACGGTTTCCCCTATGGTAACCATAAGTCTGGTTTTGAAATCCGTGAGTTTGTTTCTGTCTTATAAATAAGTTGTTTTGCATCATTTTATTAGATTCCACATGTGGTATCTTATGTTTATCTTTCTCTAACTCACTTCACCTAGTATGATAATTTCTTAAGTTTCTGAGAACTCAGTATTGTAGGTTGTTGCCTAGGGTGTTATTCACTGAACACAGCGCTTTGACCCTCCAGAGGACAGCAGACATCGAGCAGCAGGCCGTGTTTGCTGTGTTTGATGAGAACAAGAGCTGGTACATTGAGGACAATATCTACAAGTTTTGTGAAAATCCTGAGAAGGTGAAACGTGATGACCCCAAGTTTTACGAGTCAAATATCATGAGCAGTAAGTCGGAGCACTCTTTTTGTCCATCAGCTTTTCACTCCTGTGGTTGGTGTGTGACCGTGCTTAGAGGCAGAGACATGGATTAGAATCCACTCACCTTTCATCCTCTCTTCCAGTCCAGGGATTTGCTGATAAAATTGCTGGGTGATATGATAGCAACATTTCTATAGCAAGAGGTCAAAAGTTTGTTACCCTCAGAAGTTTTCTTGGCCTCCTGCTCCAGATGTGTGTGTGTGTGTGTGTGTGTGTGTGTGTGTGTGTGTCTGTGCGTCTGTGTGTTCATTTTTTTTTTTAGACTGGGTGCAAGGTGATACTCCGAAGGCCAGGGCAGACACAAAGTCAGTAACCCCAAACTGGATTGTCAAATCAAACTAAGGCAAAATGCCTGTGGGGAGCTAAGAGTCTTGGAAAGTCAATCCATGATGAGTTCGAAATGAGCAGTCAGAAGTTAGGAACAGAGGAATTCTCTGAGCCAAAGTTCAGGAATTTGCTGCTGTTTTAAAGTCAATACTCAATGCCACTGCTATGGGACATAAATTTCCCACAATGGTCAGAGTTCCCTGCCTCAGAGTTCTCAGAGTTGAGAGACTCTATGATCCCCTTCTCTGATAAGTAAGCAGAAATATGGAGGTTATTTCTTCATCTGTTCATGTAGCTTCAGATGACTGACAATACGGCAGTATCAGAACTGGCAGGTGCCAGAAAAATAATTCCAAACAGGGAATTAGCCTCAGCTTTCTTTGCTTAATTTCATCTTGGTAGTGAATCTGTCACAGTTCTATACCAGTGCTGTCCATTAGAAATTATATATGAGCCACAAACATAACTTTAAATTTTCTAATAGATTAAAAATGAAAGTGAAATAGAATAAATTTATCTTAATGTTTTATATAATATAATCATAAATATTATCATTTTAACATATAGTCAATATTAAAAATTCGTGGGGTTTATTTTATTTCTCACGAGTCTTTGAAATCCAGTGTGTATTTTACACTCCAGCATGTCTCAGTCTAGATTACCAAATTTCAAGAGCCCAACAGTTACTTGCAGCTAGTGGCTCTCTATTAGATAGTGCAGCCATAGAGTATTTTAAAAAGCTTCCAGAGTGGGATACAAACTAAAAACACATTATACCAGCTATTCGACAAATATTTAAGTGCTCACTAGTGCCAGGCATTGTACTGGAGGGGCTATGTGGTAATTCAGGCAAATGTGAACCCTGCCCTCATAGAAATCACTCCTGTTATTTTATCATGATATTTAGTATATAAATAAGTGATACTGCCTAGAACTGTATCCCTTTGAAAGAGAATGAAAATGTCTGAACTTGATATCTGAATCCGAACTATAGATTATATACATGCAAGATGGAGCAATAAAATGCAAAATATGCTCAATATGCTTCATTTTTCAGGGACATTAGTTCTAATTCAATAACTAATGTGTCAAGAAGGTAAACTTCCTATATTGTACTTTTCCTCCAGGTAAAATTACTCTAGGTAATATTCTAAGTTGATTTCCAGAATATCTTTAAAAGCAGAACCTAGGATACAAAATATTGACTATACGCTTAACAAACAAATGGATAAATAAATCAGTATGAATGAAGGGCTTTGTTTTTATCCTGACCTTTCTCCCATGGCTAACTTAGGAGAATAAGCACTCCTTTGAAAAGTCTGAGTTTGATCCTCTAGTCACATGTTAGATCCGGTAAGGCTTATCTCAGGTAATCACCGCTTTGACGCAACCGCGTCAACATTGGGACATTTACCTTAGGTATAATTAGACACATTTCTTTTTGTTGGTATAGGTCTGATGTTTTAAAAGACTTTATTCTTTCAGCTATCAATGGCTATGTGCCTGAGAGCATACCCACACTAGGATTTTGCTTTGATGACACTGTCCAGTGGCACTTCTGCAGTGTTGGAACCCAGAATGACATTTTGACCATTCACTTCACTGGGCACTCATTCATCTATGGAAAGAGGCACGAGGACACCTTGACTCTGTTCCCCATGCGTGGAGAATCTGTGACTGTCACGATGGATAATGTTGGTAAGAGTCTGGACACAGAGAGGAACCTCTGGTCTATCCAGTCTGCCACAGCTCTTCAAGACTATCACAGTAGAAAGCATTAATTTTTTTCTAAGGCCACACCTGTGGCATATGGAAGTTCCCTGACTAGGGGTCAAATCGGAGCTGCAGCTGCTGGTCTACACTGCAGCCATGGCAACATCGGATCCAAGCTGCATCTGCGACCTATGCCACAGCTTGCAGCAATGCTGGATTCTTAACCCACTGAGTTAGGCCAGGGATTGAACTCACACCCTCATGGAGACAATACTGGGTCCTGAACCCTCTGAGAAACAATGGGAACTCCCAAAGAGGATTTATTTTATCAAAATGCCTTTTTCCATTTTTTAAGATAGTAATTTCACCCTAGGGTTAGTGATCATCTGATATAATGCCTTAGTGGCTAGCCTCAGAGACAGCAGTGTCATAGAAAGCACATGGGCTTTGGAGTTGATCAGACCTGAGTTCAGATCCTGCTCTGCCACTCTGTATCTGTGTGACCTTGGACAAGTTACCCAGCTTCACTGAGCCTCAGTTTATTAAGCTGAAAAATAGAATAATAACACCTTACGGGGTTACTTTGACCATATTAATTGTAATATGTGTCAAGTGCATACCACTCAGTAGGAAATTAATACATTGTAACTATTGAAGGCTTCCCAGGAAATCTCTGGTGTGTCAGCAAATTATACCATTACAAAAAGACTCAAAAGGGTCCTGGGCCCACCTGAATTATTTACTACTTAGAAATATCTAAATGTGTCTTATTTGTGGGGGTAAACATCACTATCCTCCCTCTAACTCTAGCTTTCTTTTTCTTTTCTTTTTTTCTTTTTCTCTCTTTTTTTTTTAATGGCTGCCCCCATGGCATGGAAATTTCTGGGCCAAGATTGAATCCGAGCCACAGCTGCAACCTATGCTGTGGCTGTGACAATGCAGGGTCCTTTAACCCACTGCACCAGGCAGGGGATCAAACCCTTACCTCCGTAGCCACCCAAGCCGCTACGGATTCTTAACCCACTATGCCACAGCCGGAACTCCCTAACTCCAGCTTTCTAACAAAATATGCAGCTCACAAGATGTTTCTGATATTCAAAGTCCACTTCATTCTTGATTCATTCCTTTTTTTCCCATTATAGCTGGTTTAGTTTTCTGTCAATTTTTCAACTGTACAGCATGGTGACCCAGTTACACATATATATATCGATTAATCACAAGATATTAGACATAGTTCCTGGTGCTATACAGCAGGATCTCCTTGCTTTACCATCCAAAGGCAACAGCCTACAACTATTAACCCCAGACTCCCATCCCATCCCACTCCCTCCCCCACCCTCTTGGCAACCACAAGTCTGTTCTCCAAGTATGTGATTTTCTTTTCTGCAGAAAGGATCATTTGTGCTGTATATTAGATTCCGGATATAAGTGATATTGTATGGTATTTGTCTTTCTCTTTCTAACTTACTTCACTCAGTGTGAGGGTCTCTAATTCCATCCATGGTGCTGCAAATGGCATTATTTCATTCTTTTTTATGGCTGAGTAGTATTCCATCGTGTATATAGACCACATCTTCCTAATCTAATCATCTGCCCATGGACATTTGGGTTGTTTCCATGTCTTGGCTATTGTGAATAGTGCTGCAATGAACATGCGAGTCCATGTGTCTTATTCAAGGAAATTTTTGTCCGGATATATGCCCAAGAGTGGGATTGCTGGGTCATATGGTAGTTCTATGTATAGTTTTCTAAGGTACCTCCATACTATTTTCCACAGTGGTTGTACCAGCTTACATTCCCACCAACAGTGCAGGAGGGTTCCCTTTTCTCCACACCCCCTCCAGCATTAATGATGGCCATTCTGACTGGTGTGAGGTGGTATCTCGTGGTAGTTTTGATTTGCATTTCTCTAATCATCAGTGATGGTGAGCATTTTTTCATGTGCTTGTTGGCCATCTGCATCTCTTCTTTGGAGAAATGTCTATTCAAGTACTTTGCCCATTTTTCAATTGGGTTTTTGGCTTTTTTGCTGTTGAGTTGTATAAATTGTTTGTATATTTTAGAGATTAAGCCCTTGTCAGTTGTATCATTTGACGCTATTTTCTCCCATTCTGTAAGTTGTGTTTTAGTTTTCTTTTTGGTTTCCTTTTCTGTGCAAAAGGTTGTCAGCTTGCTTAGGTCCCATTGTTTTATCTTTGATTTTGTTTCTGTTGCTTTGGGAGACTGACCTGAGAAAACATTTGTAAGGCTAATGTCAGAGAATATTTTGGCAATGTTTTCTTCCAGGAGTTTAATGGTGTCTTGTCTTATATTTAAATCTTTAAGCCATTTTGAGTTTATTTTTGTGCATAGTGTGAGAGTGTGTTCTAGTTTCCTTGATTTGCATGCAGCTGTCCAGATTTCCCAGCAATGCTTACTGAAAAGACTGTCTTTTTCCCATTTTATGTTCTTGCCTCCTTTGTCAAAGATTAATTGACCGCAGGTGTCTGGGTTTATTTCTGGGTTCTCTATTCTGTTCCATTGGTCCGTATGTCTGTTTTGGTACAAGTGCCACACTGTCTTGATTACTGTGACCCTGTAATATTGCCTGAAGTCTAGGAGAGTTATGCCTCCAGCTTGGTTTTTGTTCTTTAGAATTGCTTTGGGATTCTGGGTCTTTTTTTGTTCCATATAAATTTTTAGATTGTTTGTTCTAGTTCTGTGAAGAATGTCATGGGTAATTTGATAGGTAATTGAATCTGTAGATTGCTTTGGGCAGTATGGCCCTTTTTACAATATTAATTTTTCTGGCCCATGAGCATGAAATATCTTTCCATTTCTTTGTATCTTCTTGATTAATGTTTTGTAGTTCTCTGTATATAAGTCTTTCACCTCCTTGGTCAGGTTTATTCCCAGGTATTTGAGTTTGGGGAGTGCAATTTTAAAAGGTATTGTATTTTTGAATTCCTTTTCTAATATTTCATTATTAATATACAAAAATTTGATGGATCTCTGAAGGTTAACCTTATGTCCTGCTACTTTGTTGAATTTGTTTATCAGTTCAAGTAATTTTGGGGTTCAGACCTTTGGGGTTTTCTATATATGGTATGCCATCTGCATACAGTGACAATTTTACCTCTTCTCTTCCTATTTGAATGCCTTTTATTTCTTTTGTTTGTTTGATTGCTGTAGCTAGGACTTCCAATATTATGTTGAATAACAGTGGTGAGAGTGGCATCCTTGTCTTGTTCCAGATTTTAGTGAGAAGGCTTTCAGATTTTCTCCGTTGAGTATTATATTTGCTGTGGGTTTGTCGTAAATGGCTTTTATTATGTTAAGATATGTTCCCTCTATACCCACTTTGGTAAGAGTTTTGATCATGAATGGATGTTGGACTTTGTCAAATGCTTTTTCTGCATCTTTTGAGATGATCATGTGGTTTTTGACTTTTCTTTTGTTAATGTGGTGCATGACGTTTTTTGATTTGCATACGTTGAATCATCCTTGTACACCTGGGATGAATCCCACCTGGTTGTGGTGTATGATCTTTTTTATATGTTGTTGGATTCTGTTGGCTAAAATTTTGTTGAGAATGTTTGCATCTATATTCATCAAAGATATTGGCCTATAGTTTTCTTTTTTCATGGTACTTTTGTCTGGTTTTGGAATTAAGGTGATGGTGGCATCATAGAATGTCTTTGGGAGTGTCCCTTCTTCAACCTTTTGTAAAAGTTTAAGGAGGATGGATATGAGTTCCTCTTTGTATGTTTGGCAGAATTCACCTGTGAAGCCATCTGGTCCTGGACTTTTATTTGTAGGGAGTGTTTTGATGACATACTCAATTTCATTTCTAGTGATCGGTCTGTTCAGTTGATCTATTTCTTCTTGATTCAGTTTTGGCAGGGTGTAAGTTTCTAAAATGTTGTCCATTTCATTTAAGTTGTCAAATTTTTTGGCATACAATTGTTCATAGTATTCTCTCATGGTTTTTTGCATTTCTTAATATCCATTCTGATTTCTCCTTTTTCATTTCTTATTTTATTTGGTTTTTTTCTTCCTCTTCTTGGTGAGTCTAGCCAGAGGTTTGTCAATTTTGTTTACCTTTTCAAAGAACCAGCTGTTGGTTTTATTGATTTTTTGTTTTTTTTTTTTTTTGAATCTCTATTTTATTGATTTCCTCTCTGATCTTTACAATTTCCTTCCTTCTGCTGTCTTTAAGTTTTTTTGTTCTTCTTTTTCTAACTCATTTAGGTGCTGGGTTAAGTTGTTGATTTGAGATTTTTCCTCTTTTTTGAGGAAGGCCTGTATTGCTATGAATTTCCCTCTGAGCACTGCTTTTGCAGCATCCTATAGATTTGGAGTGGTTCTGTCTTCATTATCATCTGTCTCAAGGTATTTTTTAGTTTCATTCTTGATCTCCTCATTGACCCATTCATTTTTTAGTAGCATGTTGTTTAGTCACCATGTAGTGTGCTTTTTCTCATTTCTTTTCCTGTGGTTGATTTCTAGTTTCATGCCTCTGTGGTCAGAGAAGATACTTAAAATAATTTCTGTACTCTTAAATTTGTTTAAGTTAGCTTTGTGACCCAGTATGTGCTCTATCCTTGAGAATGTTCCATGTGCACTTAAGAAGAATGTAGATTCTGATTTTTTTGGATGTAATGTCCTGAAAATGTCATTTAGGTCCAACTTTTCTATTGTATCATTTAGGATTTCTGTTGCCTTACTGATTTTCTGCCTAGAGTACCTGTCCATTGATGTGAGTGGAGTGTTAAAGTCTCGTACTATTGTTGTATTCCCATCTTTTTCTCCTTTTATGTCTGATAGTACTTGTTGTAGGTACCTGGGTGCTCCTATATTAGGGATATATATATTGACGATTGTGATATCCTTTTCTTGAATGGATCTTTAACCATTAAATAGCGTCCTTCTTTGTCTTTCTTTATGGCCTTCATCTTAAAGACTATTTTGTCTGATATGAGTATTGCCACTTCTGCTTTCCATTCTTGTCTGTTGTCATGAAATATCTTTTCCCACCCCCTCACTTTCAATCTATCTGTGTCCTTTGCCCTAAGGTGAGTCTCTTGTAGGCAGCAGATTGTAGGTTTTTGCTTTTTATCCAATCTGCCACTCTGTGTCTTTTGATTAGAGCATTCAGTCCATTGACATTTAAGGTGATTATTGATAGATACGTATTCATTGCCATTTTAGATCTTGTTTTTCAGTTGATTCTATATATTGAAAAGAAAAGTGCTTTTCTTTTCAATATTTGTGGATGTGATGTTCCATTTTGATTTGTGGTTGTCCTATTTTTTAAGTATGTTAACACCTTCTTATATCTGCTTGCTGTGGCCTGATATCCATATAGGCTTAAATACATCATAAAAAAAATTTTTTTTAAGTTTAAAAAGTCTACGTTTCCTTACTTTCCCTCCCCACAATGTATGATTTTGTTATCTTTTTTAATTTTTTTTAACATCTTCATGTTTAGATCTGTATTCTAGCTTATTTGAATGATTGCTTTCCATTTGTGGTTTCCTCCATTCTGTTTCTTACTTTTTACTTTTTTTTATAGGAGCCCTTTCAGGATTTATTTTAGAAGGGGTTTAGTATTGCTGTACTCTTTTAGCTTTTGTTTGTTGGAGAAATTCTTTATTTCCCCTTCTATTTTAAATGATATTCTTGCTGGGTAGAGTATTCTAGGTTGCCATTTTTTTCATTTCAGCACTTTAAATATATCTTGCCACTCCCTTCTGGCCTGTAGTGTTTCTGTTGAGAAATCAGCTGATAGCCTTATGGGGGACCCCTTATAATTAATGCTTTGCTTTTCTCTTTCTGCGTTTAGGATCCTCTCTTTAATTTTTTCCATTTTTAATATAATATGTCTTGGGGTGGGCCTCTTTGGGTTCAACTTGTTTGGGGCCATCTGTGCTTCCTGTATCTTAATGTCAGATTCCCTTTTTTTTTTTTTTGTCTTTTTGCCTTATGTAGGGCCGCACCCGCAGCATATAGAGGTTCCCAGGCTAGGGGTCTAACAGGAGCTGTAGCTGCTGGCCTTTGCCACAGTCACAGCAACGTGGGATCTGAGCCACATCTGCAACCTACACCACAGCTCACAGCAATGCCAGATCCTTAACCCACTGAGCAAGGCCAGGGGTCAAACCCACAGCCTTGTGGTTCCTAGTCAGATTCGTTAACCACTGAGCCACGATGGGAACTCCTCAGATTCCTTTAGATTTGGAAAGTTTTCAGACATAATTTCTTCAAATATATTTTCAATACCCTTTTATTTTTCTTCTCCTTCTGGAATTCCTATTATGTGTAGATTGACCCACTCTATATTATCCCATAGATCTCTTATATTGCTTTCATGTTTTTTCATTTGGTTTTCTGTCTATTGTCCTGATTGGGTGATTTCCATTATTCTATCTTCCATGTCGCCCATTTGTTCCTCTCCATTTTTCAATCCGCTCTTTTTGGCCTTTAGCTCAGTTTGCATCTATGCAAATGAGTTTTATAGCTTTTCTTGGCTCCCCCTAATACTTTCTAGTTCCTTTCTAAGGGAATTTGCATTGCTGTTTGTGTCTTCTCTTAATTCTTTGATATTCAGCCTTAATTCCTCAAGTGTCTTCACTACCTCTCTTCTGAGCTCCATTTCTGTCAGACCGCAGAGATCTGTTTCATTGTTGGCTGCTTTAGATGACTTGTCCTGTTCTTTTAACTGGGAATGATTTCTGGGCTTCTTCATCTTGCTTATGGTGTTCTTTTTCTGTGAGTTTGGGGAAGCCACACTGTAGTCTTGTAAGGCTACTTCTAGGCAATGGCACCCCTGTGTATTTTTTTGGTGGGGTTACTATTTACTTTTGGTGTGGGAGTTTGAATATTTGGTGTCTCATTGATTCATTCCTTTTTAAATATATTCTAAAATAGTGACTATCTGTGCTGAAAGTTTTTTTTCTCCCTAATCTCCACTGACTAATACTTTTGGTGTATACTATATTAAATGAGGTAAATGCACTAATCATGTGCTTGGATGTCATAGAAATGTCAAGTTTTCTACACACTTTACTCTTGATTTCTTTCCTGATGTCACTATGGAACAGTAACCAAGAGTTCACACATCAGTAGTAGCCCACAGACCACAGTATCCTGATAAAATTTCATTGGAAATTATCTGCCACGATGGACTATAGGGTTTTTATATCCTTTTTTCTGCACTTAGAGATCTCTGTTCTCTCTGTCTGTCTTTTGTAGGGACTTGGATGTTAACTACCATGAATTCCAATCCAAGAAACAAAAAACTACGGCTGAAATTCAGGGATGTTAAGTGTATCCGGGATGATGATGAGGACTCATATGAGATTATATACTCACCTTCAGTATCTACAACCCTGACTACAAGGAAAGTGCATGATTCCTTAGAAAACAGAGATGAAGAGAATGATAATGAATATGATTACCAGGACCTACTAGCTTCAGTGTTAGGAATTAGGTCATTCAGAAATTCATCATTAAATCAGGAGGAAGATGAGTTCAATCTTACCATGCTAGCTCTGGAGAACAACTCTGAATTCCTTCCTCCGAGTACTGATAGAGCTGTTGATTCAAATTCTTCTTCCCCAGGTAACATTAACAGGCCTACTGCCAATAACTTTACAGAGCCTCGGAAAATCCTTCCTCACCCAGAAACTACCAAAGCTGGTTCCCCCTTGAGACATACTGGCTTAGTTAAGAACTTAGTCCTCAACCGTCAAAGAACAGAACATTCCAGCCCTTATTCTGAAGACCCTATAAAAGATCTTCTTGAGTCAGATATTACAGGGATAAGCCTACTTCCATTTGGTACAGAAGAATTCAGAAATCGAGAACATCCTAAGCGTAAAAGATTCAAGGCAGGAAGAGGTCAAGCAGCAAAGCACAGGTTCTCCCAGATGGAATTCCCAGCACATAAAACTGGGAGACATATAAACCAGGACAACTCTTCTTCTTCCAGTACTGGGCCCTTGGAAGACCTTCCCAGTGATCTGTTACTCTTAGAAAAAAAGGATCCATCTAAGATTTTGAATGGAAAATGGCATTTGGTTTCTGAAAAGGGTAGTTATGAAATAATCCAAGATGCTGATGAAGATATGGCTGTTGATAAGCTGCCAAACAGCCCCCAGAATGCCTCAAGGACTTGGGGAAGAAACATCCCTTTTACAAGCAAGCATGGAAAGCAGAGTGGCCATCCAAAGTTTTCTGTAACTAGGCATAAACCTCCACAAGAAAGACAGGATGAAGGAAACAGTAAATTGAGGAATGGCCGTTTTTTAATTAGGACTCGAAGAAAGAAAAAGGAAGAGAAGCCTATGCACCATCTTTCTCTGTCTCCAAGAAGTTTTCATCCTCTGAGAGGAAAGGCTAACACCTCATTTTCAGACAGGAGACAAAATCATTCATTGTTACACCATAAGTCCAATGAAACTTCTCTCCCCACAGACCTCAATCAAACATTCCCCTCTACGAATCTTAGCCTGATAGCCCCACGTCCTGACCGTAATCAGACAAGCTCCCCTCCAGATCTTTACCAGACAGCAACCCCAGAGGAACACTATCAAACATCCCCTATTCAAGACTCAGATCCACCGCACTCCACTACAGTCCCCAGTCACAGATCTTCTCTTCCAGAGCCCAGCCAGGTACACGACTATGACCTAAGAAACAAGGCCTCCCCTACTGATGTTAGTCAGATGTTCTTTTCCTTGGAACTTAAAGACTGGCATATAACTACCTCTGCAGACCTCAATCAACCATCCCTCTCTCCAGAACTCAGCCAGACAACCCTTTCACCAGAACTTAGCCAGACAACCCTCTCCCCAGACCTTGGCCATACAACTCTTTCCCCAGACATTGGCCATATGACCCTTTCCTCAGACCGTGGCCTTACAACCCTTTCCTCAGACCTTAGCCAGACAACCCTCTCCCCAGACCTTAGCCATACGACCCTTTCCCCAGACCTTGGCCACAGGACTCTTTCCTTAGACCTTAGCCAAACAACCCTTTCCCCAGA
>PVHT021183576.1:2446282-2457797 GCA_004024745.2 Catagonus wagneri
CTGATCTCAGGCAAACCTCACCTCATCTAGACCTTGATCAGACATCCTACATCTCTGAGTCTAGTCAGTCACCGACTCTTCCAGAATTTGGTCAGACTTTCCCTTTTCCAGATCTTGGTCAGAGGCCATCTCCTCCATCACATTCTACGTTAAATAACACTTTTATACCAAGGGAATTTAATCCAATGGTTGTAGTAGGCCTCAGCAGAGATGATGGAGATTACATTGAGATTATTCCAAGGCAGAAGGAAGAGAACAGTGAAGAAGACTCTGTTGAAATTGATTATGTGGCCTATGATGACCCTTACCAAACTGATGTTAGGACGGACATCAACTCCTCCAGAAATCCTGACCACATTGCCGCATGGTACCTTCGCAGCAAAAATGGAAACAGAAGGAATTATTACATTGCTGCTGAAGAACTATCCTGGGATTATTCAAAATTTACACAAAGGTTTGGCCACTTTTCTCTTTTTATATTCTCATTTTCCCCCTACTATTAAAAAAGAATAATTGCAACAGTCTAAGGAGATGATTCTGGGCAAATTACACTATGTGTAATTTGTGCTAAGTATAATTAAGTTCCCCCATTACAGCTTGGCCTGTACTATTTCCCTTGTCAATTCCAAGATTAGTTTCTCTACTTTAGATGACATGACTCCTGCCCTGATGGAGCTTATGTCTGGTTGGCCAGGTGGATATGAACTAAGTGCTCATATAAATGAGTGTAAAAAATAGCCATAAGTAAAGACCAAGAAGGAGAAGTGATATATGGTGATGTGAAATTGGGTAAACCTAGTCTGGAGAAGTGCCTTTTGAGCTGAGATCTGGATGAACAGGAGTGAACAAGGCAGAAGTTGGAGAGGGCAGAGCACTCTAGACAGAAAGGACAGTGTGATGAAGGGTCAGTGGAACGAGGAAGCCCTGAAGCTGAAGACCCGTGAGCTCAAGAAGAGGATGGCTCTAAGAAAGTGGCTATCAATTCAATTTTTGCTTAAGGGCAAAAAGTCATAGTGGGCTGAGTTCTATATTCTGTGATGATAATCCAGAGAAAGAGAAAGGGGACAAAGGAGCAACTACAGTTTCTCAGCTTCTCAAGGACATGGCATGGTGACCATGTTTAAACTGTCCCAGTATAGCTCACAGCTTTTACAAAAGCTAACTATTACATTAACAAGTTAAAATCCAAAGTTCAACTAGAGTAAGAAAATACAACGCACATTACGACTTATAGAAATTATTTCATTAATCTGGTGCCCGACATTCCCATATTAGAATTCTATTAGTTGAAGAGACTTTCTCTCATGACTTCCTATTTAAATGTAACACCCGTCACTATATGAGAATAATTAGTTTATCAGGGGATTTATAAATGAGGCCCTGAGGGAGTAAGGTTTTCCAGAGTGTAAAGGGATGGAACAAGTTCTGTCAAAATCTTATGTCCTATTCTAGACACACAACTCACTTTTATGGCAAAGTTGTTTTGTTCCTCCCCACGTGTTCTGTGAGACTGTATGTTATGCTCAGAGTCTGGAAGAATGGGGTTAGTAGGGTAGAAAGACTAGAAGGAAGGCAGAATGGGATTCTGTGTTGATGGCTTGTGTTGGATAACCAATATTATGAAATTGATAGATAAGCTTTTGTCCTGTCTCAGACTCTATGGAAATTTATGAGTCCGTAGGAAAAGTTAATGTGCTCTAACCCCAGATTGAACTGGTGAACTACATGAAGAATAATGCGATTTAGCAAAAACAAATGTGAGAAGGGTGACAACTTTCAGAGTATAAAACACCCCCATTCATTTAGTGGCCTCTATAAGAGTGGCGCCTAGATCAACCGACCATTATCATCTCCCTGCCCCAAGTCATGGCACTGTCTTGTTGCATGGCTTTGTCTGCTTTTGCTATTAAAATCTGCTGTGTCAACATATGATTATAGCTCTTTGTTAATACATTAAATAAAAATGTATTAAGTACTTGCTATGTGCCAGATAACTGGATAGGCACTGGAAATAAAAATTGTAAGCAAACTAGGCACAATCCCTGTAATGGTAGAGTCGGATATTAATAGATAACCTCACAAATAAATGATATATAATTTACTATGTATGCTATAGAAATCTTAAAAGAATACTACAGGGATTTACTATATATACAATAGCAATACTTTAGAAATGTAAGGGATGATAGAGAGATTTGACCTAATCTAAAGGATCATAGGAGTACCTACCTCGAAAAGATATGTGAGCTGGGAATTGAAGGATATTTACCGGCTTGCCATTTATATTTTAATTCATTAGTTCATCCGATACTTATGAAAAACTTTCTCTACGCCAGACACTATATTCAGAAACAGATAATTTCCTAAACTCTTTGATTGGGCTCTGATTTGGCCTTTAAAACAAACGCTGCTATCATCATTTCAGCGAAGACATCTATGACATTCCAGAGGACACCGTCTACAAAAAAGTGGTTTTTCGAAAGTACCTTGATAGCACTTTTACTCAACTTGATCCTCGTGGGGAGTGTGAAGAACATCTTGGCATCCTTGGTCCTGTTATTAGAGCTGAGGTGGATGACGTTATCCAGGTAAGTCATCTTTTGAGCATTGCTAAGATCATCAGAAGAATTTCCACAAGGACTAGAGGGTTGTAGAGATGAAAGTGGCAAGAGAACATTAGGGAGTTTATTTATTTTCCAAAATTAAGAACTATATTTCTTTTCAAAGACTGCTTGCCAAGTAATTTGACACTCTTAAGGGAAAAAAAGAAAAACTGATCTCGTAATTTTATGTCTGCCACTACTGAGCTCTTGTGAAATCTATAAGGGCCAATTCCATTTCTCCTAAGCAACTTTTTTAAAATTCCCCCAACCTCTCCTAAATATTCAGCTGAATGGCTCCTCCCACACATCCTCATCTAATTCCATTCATACTTGGTTCGCAACACCTTCTGTCTCCAGATTAACTTGAATTCACATCCGTCTACACAGCAGTCTGAACGTTTATTGTAAGAACCATGCCTCAATCATTTTCAAATCTATAGTACCTATCTTTATCATTTACTTTGTACATGGTATCAGTACTTTTGTTTTGAGCCTAAAAACAAACCTGTTTTGGTGTTTCTGGGGTAAACTACTTGGACCCTACCTCATGGGATGGTAGACAAAAGCTGATTCTCAGTCGTAAGCTTTCATTATACCTTAGGTCCAATTTAATAGCCCTCCATTTTTAGCCCATGATGCTGACATTTGGGGGTTTGGGTTTTGTTAACTTTAAATACATTTGTGGATCATTCTTTTTTTTTTTTTAGGTTCGTTTTAAAAATTTAGCATCCAGACCATATTCTCTTCATGCCCATGGTCTTTCCTATGAAAAATCATCAGAGGGAAAGACTTATGAAGATGACTCTCCTGAGTGGTTTAAGGAAGACAATGCTGTTCAACCCAATAGCAGTTATACATATGTCTGGCATGCCACTGAGCAATCGGGGCCAGAGAATCCTGGCTCTGCCTGTCGGGCGTGGGCCTACTACTCAGCAGTGAACCCAGTAAGCATATGTATCCAGAGTTTTTGTCATTCCCCTACCCTTATAACTTGAGTCCACCAAATGGAAGGGTCTACGTTGTTTCTTTTTTTCTTTATTATCATTATTATTTTTGCTTTTGATGGCTGCATCTGTGGCATATGGAAGTTCCCAGGCTAGGGGCTGAATCAGAGCTACAGCTGCAGGCCTACACCACAGGCACAGCAACAGGGGATCCCAGATGCGTCTGTGACCTACACCACAGCTCATGGCAACGCCTGATCCTTAATCCACTGAGCGAGGCCAGGGATAGAACCAGAGTCCTCATGGATCCTAGTTGGGTTTGTTAACTGCTGAGCCACGAAGGGAACTCCTCTCTATTATTATTATTATTAAATTATAGATTATTTACAATGTTTCTTCAAGTTCTGTTGTACAGCAAAGTGACCCAATCACACACATTTCCCTGTGCCGTACAGTAGGGCCGCACTGCCCATACATTCCAAATAACAGTTTGCATCCAAAAAACCCCCAAATGCCTATCCATTCCACTTCCCCCCTTTCCCCACCACCCCGAGAACCCCAAGTCTGATATTTCTTAGTAAATATCTGTTCTCCTTTCCATGAGGAACACGTAAGAATCATGGTCAACAGTTAACAGCTACCAAATTTATGCAGATTGTCAGATGACAATAAGAAGCATTTGTTCAATGGAGAGGATTAAGGGTGACTTAAACAGCTGGCCCCAGTTAGAGTGACTGTCTACCTAAGGAAGATGCTTATTTGCAATTTCCTTGAACAAGTATTAGCTTGGTTCTGCTCTTTTTTTTTTTTTTTAAATAAAAGAACTGCAAAGTCAAGATTCCCTCATTTTAAGTGTGGTAAAGAGAACATAGACTTAGATTTCAATCCCTATCCTGTCAGTTACTGTGTGGCCCTAGGAAAGTGAGTGGACCTCTCTCAGCCTGTTTCCAAAGTTTAAAATGAGATAACAGTGTGTAGCATATATAGTAGGCACTTGGTAATTTTTGTTCAATAAATAAATTCACTTTTACCACATAGGACTGTGGTCAAAATTAAGTAAGATACTATAGGCAAATATTTAACATAGTAGACGGTCAATAAATAGTATTTACTATTGAATCACTACTATTATTATCATCACTATCGCTACTACCAAGTTGAGATAAAGGATTAATCAGAGGAAGGGAATATGAACATTATAGAATTAGATGATAAATATCTAGGCTTACTAGGCTATTCATTTATAAGCTTCAAATTCAGAGTCTCTAAGAAGGTCTCCTTTTCTATACTAGAAATAACTGTCAGAAGAGCAAAGAAAATCCTGAGAGGGGTTTGCAGTTTGCCCTTACTGTCTTCCAGGAAAAAGATATCCATTCAGGCCTGATAGGGCCCCTTCTGATCTGCCGGAAAGGAACACTGAATAAGGAGAACAATATGCCTGTGGACATGAGAGAATTTGTCCTACTTTTTATGGTCTTCGATGAAAAGAAAAGCTGGTACTTTGAAAAGAAGCCCAGAAGGTCTTGGAGACTCACATCATCAGAAGTAAAAAACTCCCATGAGTTTCATGGTATTTTCCTCTGACTTTGATCTAATCTCTGAACTAAACCACACTGGGTGACAGGGATTCCTGCCCACAGGTCTTCCCAAGATCAGACCTAAGATGCTTCTGTGGGATCAGGCAGTCTAACTAAAATCAGATCCTTAAATGTCTCTGAAGGCTGGCAGGTGAAGGGAAGTTGACAAAATCTGAAAAATAGCACACAGAGGCTGCTGCAAAACAAACCTAAGCAAACCAACAGAAAAGTCAGTGTGCTTCGGTTGGTAACAAGCATTGGAAAGGAATTAGCATTATCCAGCCATTTAACCAGTTAATAGGCCCTTTTCTTGATCTCTAAAGGATCAATTATGTATGTAGAAGTGATCACCCACACATACTTTCAAAATCAGAGTGACTGTAATAGTTGTAGCTCTCAGCAGTTCTCAGGTGGCACCCACGGCATTTGAGAACAAAATGGTACAGGACACTGGGTATCTGGGGAAGGGGAGGAGAGTGCCGAGAAAGCATTTGGGTGGGAAAAGTGAGGAAAGCAGATCTACTCTGAAGTCCATTCAGGATTTTCTCTGAAAATTGACAATGGAATTACAGTTTAGAGAAAGGCAGAACTGAGGATTTGGTGAACAACAGAAAGAATGACTTAGGTCTTAGAAAAAGATAAAGATGAGTAAGCCCTGTTTTCAGAGCTTGTTGAATGGAGGTGATTGCTATTAGATTTCTGATCAGGAAGGACTTGTGCTTTGGGTGATGGGTGAATCATTAAGTATAATAGGAAAGGAGGAAGTTGTTATTGCTTAAGGAATAAAAAAATGATATGCAATGTCCAATTCACTGCCACCTCCCCGCCATCAAGTCATCAAGTCATTGAGGCTAAGTCAGTCCACCCTCCCTTTCCCACTCTGTTTACACACTCAGGCTACCCTTTTTTAGTTTATTTTCCTCATTAAACTTCTATAAGTATGGAATACAATCTAATCTCACCTGTAAAACACTCTGGCATAAAAGGTGGCAAATAATACAATTTACAATCGGCCCCAAAACCCCACCCTCTGGATTCTGCTTATCACACAAGCTTAAAAAATTCTGTTAAACAGTCTAGAGCAGAGTCAACTGAGAGCCGACCAAGAGACTCCAAGCAGGGCTTAATTTCTCCTCTCCTATCATCTCTAGGCCTTTTGGCCTAGGGCCCTGGCTCTCAGGAGCAGGATGTTTATCCTCTGAAAACCTCTCAGCTTAGTGGCAAAGTGTGGACTGCAGAAGCAGACAGGCCTGTCTCTTGGCCATGCCCTTCACTTGCTGAGTACCCTTGAGGCCCTGCTTCCTGATTCTTCGAAGAAAGAGTAAAATGCATCCAGTATAGTTTTAGTTTTAAGTGCATTGTTGTAGAAATCTCTATAATTTGGTAATCTTCCATTATTTATCAGGGTGTTTGTTAAGCAGAGCACTTGTGCCTGGCCTTTGTGGTATGCACAAATTAAATATGTGTTGGATTAGTAAGCAAATGAATGAATTCTGTCCCTCGGCTCAATTTATCAGATGCTTACTGAGCTCCTGCTACCTTGAGTCTCCACTTCTGTATCCTGATGTAACAGTTTAGCAACACTGACCTAATAATCACTGGAGATACCGTTCACTCTTAGGACATCTATTTATTACACAGAAACTAAGATGAGGGGATGAGGCTGGTGTTGCAAGTATATAAATAGGTGCTTTCATACCTGATATAATTTTAAGGGTGCCAAAATGATCTCAACTCTTCTCCCTCCAAAAATTCACTTGCTTGGTTCCTGAAATTCCACAGCAGGTCCCATAACTTTAGAAGAATAAACAACACTGACAAACACCACCAAAACTTCCCTCACTTCAATCCCAGTTAAGGGTGTGGTAGCACTAAGCTTTATCAATACAGTTTTGTATGCATTATTTTTTTAAGGTGACCAAGTTCATCAGGTGCTTAAAAAAACACATAGTTCAGGAGTCACTGTTGTGGCTCAGCGGGTTACGAACCTGACTGGTATCCATGAGGATGTGGGTTCGATCCCCAGCCGCCCTCAGAGGGTTAAGGATCCAGCAATGCGGTGAGCTAGGGTGTAGGTTGCAGAAGTGGCTTGGATCTGGTGTTTCTGTGGCTGTGGCATAGGCCTGCAGCTGCAGCTCTGATTCAACCCCTAGCCTGGGGACTTCCATACACCGTGGATGTGGCCGTTAAAACAAACAAACAAACAAAAAAACATAGTTCATAAGGGGAGAGTGGATAAAATCTGAGAATCCTAGACATCAAAGCTGGGAAGGGGGCAGAGGAGCTAGCATATGAATGAGAGAATAAACATGAATCTCCAAGGCTGATAGGTACAACAAAGATAAAGTCTGACTTCCTAATTTTGTCTGGAGCTTAGGAGGTCTTAGGGTGATGTTGCATATCCCCTTATTTACCCTCTTTCATCTAAATACTGGAATTGATTTCTCTGCCCATATTAGGCTTTACTCTTAGTAGCCCAGAAAAATTCATACCATAAATGTAATGAATAAATAGATAAAGAGCCCAGAAGTGTAAAATCTGGGGGGAAGAGTGATAAGCTGATTGGAAAGGAGGCTCACCCACACTTGTACCATAGGCTGGTGTGAGAAGTGGTTGTATTTCAGCTTCTCAATGATAATATGACCTTTGCCCCCCACCCCCTTACTGGGCCTGGGCAGGCAGGCTATAAAGAAGATGGATGGGGAGTGGGAGACCTCATATTCCTTTACCAGCCTCTCTCCTGGTGTACACAGATTTTTTAATTGGTTGCAACCCTTTCTTTTCAGCCATTAATGGGATGATCTACAACTTGCCTGGCCTGAGGATGTACGAGCAAGAGTGGGTGAGGTTGCACTTGCTGAACTTAGGCGGCTCCCGAGACATTCATGTGGTTCACTTTCATGGCCAGACCTTGCTGGAAAACAGCACTCAACAGCACCAATTAGGGGTCTGGCCCCTTCTGCCTGGTAAAGATCTCGGCGATGAAAAGAGGTCCCTGATACAAAAGGGCAAGAACAGACAATCTTGGCATCTGTAACCCTCCTCTATTCCCTCCTTGAGCACCTCCTTCCAAAGGGGTCAAAGTGTGGGTTCTGGCAGAGCACCTGGGCAAAGCCATGTTGTAAAACTGCATGCAGAGTTCAGAAGAGTCAGCTGATGTCTGCACTGTTTACAGCAACACACAGACTAAATGGGAGGCCCAACTTGGTTCTACAGCGAAGCTGTGTCCAATGCAGGTTTCTTCCAAGCCACACGGGCCAGATCTTAAGCAGATTACAAAATGATTCCGACAAAGCTCAGGCAGTGCACACCTTCTGTCAGACAGAGATGAGAAACTTGCCAGGGTTTGGGGGATCTTGAATTCTTTTTTTTTTTTTTAAGGGCTGCACCCGCAGCATATGGATTTTCCCAGGCTAGGGGTCAAATCAGAGCTGTAGTTGCTGGCCTACGCCACAGCCACAAAAACGCAGGATCCAAGTGGTGTCTGCAACCTACACCACAGTTCACGGCAACGCCAGATCCTTAACCCACTGAAGCCAGGGATCGAACCCACAACCTCATGGTTCCAAGTCGGATTCATTTCTTTTGCGCCACAGTGGGAACTCCAAGGGGGGCTCTTGAATTCTACTCCTCACTCTAGCACCCTGATATCTTTGGGCAAGTGACTCCATGAATTTGAAACTGACTCATGAGACCGGAGGCAAAAAAAATATTTTTTTATGATTATAAAAGCTAAAGAATAACGAAGGTCTTTAGAGACCTTTTCACATGCAAAATAAGGACAAGAGTTAAACAAACTACAGTCATCAAAAAGGATTTCTATGTGCCAGTGAATTGTTTGTAGGTGTGTTGTAGGTATGTGAGTGGGGCTGTATTCACAGACTGTAATGACATAACAAAACCCTACCAAGTCAGTTAAAATGCAGATGCGAAGGGGAGATTTTGCTCCCGGATACTTTGATATGGTAGAACTTTGGCAGAGCCCCAGGAATCTGCATTTTTAACAAGAAGCCTGCATTCTACAAATGCTATCTGAGAAGCTAGTCAAGGCAGTGCCTTGACAGGACCTTGGGTGGGGAGGTGGCTGTGTGAGTCCGCCTCGGATGTAGGCACAGAAGTCCACATGGGTTTTGTTAAGGATGGAGAAGAAGGGTTCTCATTTTTTTGAAACATGCCAGTTTCTTGTTAACAAGGCTGTGAAGACCCACTCTATTAAAATCAGGGACCGAGGGGATTAAGTCAAACTCACCCCTAACTTTCCACGAAGTATAACTGGATGAGTCATCTCTTCACAGACCTGTGGGAAATTGCAGTTGGCTGGCCCATCTAAATCTTTTTCAGAAAATGATTTTTATTTTTTTCCGTTATAGTTGGTTTACAGTGTTCCGTCAATTTTCTACTGTACAGCAAAGTGACCCAGTCACACACACACGCACATATACAATATACATTCTTTTTCTCCATCACAATGACTAGATGTAGTTCCCTGTGCTATATAGCAGGATCTCATTGCTTATCATTCAAGGTTGCATTGATACTAGGACTATGAAGCTGTATTACATTGGGGTTAACTTGTAACGTTATATTTATATAAACGAAAGTTTCTAGTAAGGGGTGCTGGGGGTTTTTTAAGTCCTGGGGGATTTGATTTTAGTAAGTGTGTGTGTGTGCCTGCACACATGCGTGCCCACGTGTACGTGAATGTGCCCTTACATGTATATTGTTTTGTTTTGATCTCTTTGTTACATCTGTGGTCCTGCCTAAAGAGAAATAGATAACTCAAGTTATATTCTAAAGCCACCTGCAATGCAGGAATTTTAGGATTCTTTGGTAACTGTCAACGAATGTTAACCTGTTAATTTTTGGGTATGTAATGTCCTTCACGCTCTATTTTAGGTTCATTTAAAACTCTTGAAATGAAGGCCTCAAAACCTGGCTGGTGGCTCCTAGACACGGAAGTCGGGGAAAACCAGAGAGCAGGGATGCAAACACCATTTCTCATCATAGACAAAGGTATCATCCAAGAACAACATGATATTTTTAGCAAGAGAATGACTGTTCCTAGAAGATTGCCAGTTTCTAGATTGAAAATATTCAAGTCTTGAGAATATTGACATGACGGAGGCATAATCTATAGTAATAATGGTTTTCTTTCTGACCTATGATCTGACTGACTGTAAACATCAGTCATCTAGGAATCTCAAACCCATGGTTTAGACCAGAGGCATTTCTCTCAGTTGGGGAACCAATATAATGCATCCTGCTTTATGATTTGTGATCCATGGGGAAGTGCATGTAAGAAACTCTTCAGACTCATAGAGCGGAGGAGGGGAAAGATACCAGAAATTCAACTATGACCAAGATAGTCCCTGAACTTGGCATTTTGATATTTTAGGGAAGGACAGTTTCCATCTGTCCATCCCTCTGTCCAGCCAGCCAGCCAGTTAGCCAGCATTTAAACACCTGCTGAGTACCAAGCACTGGCTCAACATACAGATGGCTCAGTGGCTGGCATTCCCTTCTGTGATCAGAATACAAATAACATTGAAACTTTCGGGTCAACTTTTTGTTGTTGTTGTTCAATGTACTTTTATTCAGCGTCTGTTTGGTAACAGGCGCTGTGTCTAGTGCTTGTCTGCTGTCTCCCAATCCAGCTTTTCCTAGTAACCGGCCGCCCCCTCGCCCCCATCACCTCCATCACCCCTGAGCCTCTGCTGTTGGTGTGCAGATCCAGTGTCAAGGTTCCTTTCCCTCTCCCCTGCGAGGCCACTAAAATCCCCTTGACTCCCAACCCCCCAGGACTCCTGGATCACATCCTGTTGTGTTTTTCTGTCTTGGCAGCCTCTCCCCTGCACTGGCATCTTCTGACGTTTTCTCTGCAGATTTTGCTGGCGTACACTGCTGCAGGATGTCTGGTTTTAGGCTTGCAGATGACAGTACAGTGCCCAGAGGTCCAGCTCCAGCAACACACATATCTGGGTTTGAATCTTGGCTCTACCAACAAGAGCCCTCCCCAAGCCTCAGTTTCTGCCTCTGTACAATGGGGGGGAAACAATAGCATCAACCTATTGCATCAGCCCTGGCCACGAGAGGTCCTCGAGAGACGGTGTGAGCCAGAGGAAGAGCATTAAATGGGATCTGGAGTGTAAACTGTATTTTGAGAACATAGTCTTATGAGGAATAGTACCTAATACTGTAAAATGGCTTATTTTAAGATACAAACTGGGCGTTCCCACTGTGGTTCAGTGGGAACAATCTGACTAGTATTTGTGAGGACGCAGGTTAGACCTCTGGCCTCGCTCAGTGGGTTAAGGACCTGGCATTGCTGTGAGCTGTGGTGGGTCGCAGATGGGGCTCGGATCTGGTGTTGCTGTGGCTGTGGCGTAGGCTA